>CAXIWF010002152.1:0-23348 GCA_964036045.1 Eutreptiella sp. 'Long Island Sound 2002' | reverse complement strand
GGTCTCTTCGGCTAGACGCCGCTGGTCAACAGTGCAAATGCAGCTAAGGGAAATCGGCAAACTGGTTGTGTACCTTCGGAAGATGCGGTGGCTCCAAGGGCCAGGGTGTCAGGCCTGCCCGTCGGGATTGCACGGAACCCTCCGGGGCTTGGTTGTCCTGTGCCAGGGCTGGCTCCCAGCCGTCCTCTGGCCGTGGGCGTCCAGGCCCCACCTCAGCCGAAGGCCGCTTCTCCAGCGGGCGTGATCCTTGTGCCTCGGAACGGCCAAGCACGCCCCGCCGCGGCTCTTGGGTGGAGGCACGGAGCTTTGGGTGTGCAAAGAAGAGAGGCTGTGCCTTCGGTGCGGCCTGGCTTCAGTTCCCGTGGGCGGGGAGATGGCCGACCTGAGACGTCGGCCCCATCCGTGGCACCCACGTGTGGTCTACTCGGAACTGTGTACTACGCAGGGGAATCTGACTGTTTAATTGAAACACAGCTTTGCGATGGGACCTGCTGGCTGGTTCCGCGAGGTGACTTCTGCCCAGTGCTCTGATTGTCAATGCAAAGAGATTTAGCCAAGCGCGGGTAAACGGGCGGGAGTAACTATGACTCTCTTAAGGTAGCCAAATGCCTCGTCGACTGATTATTGACGCGCATGAATGGATCAACGAGATTCCTGCTGTCCCTAGATGCTGGCTGGTGAACCAACCGCCAAGGGAACGGGCTTGGGTGTTCCAGCGGGGAAAGAAGACCCTGTTGAGTTTGACTCTAGTCTGACAGAGTGCAGCAGCATGGAGGGTGTAGCACAGGTGGGAAGTGCGCGCCAACTCATGGCATTGATCATGGCCTTCGCGGCCATCTCGACTGTCGGCTCTTCCGTCCTTCTGGATATGATGAGGCTCCGCGCTGCTACGCGCAAGCTTGCAATGAAATACCACTACCTCCACAGCCGCTTTACTAATCGGATGATTCGGGTACGGCAGCCGCTGGCACCTCTTGGTGCCCGACCTAGAGGCACGTCCCTTGCGTCGTGCCTCACGGCCTCACCGCTTCGTGTGCCAAGCACAGTTCCGGGCCCTCGGGCCCGTGTGCGACCCAGGTGCTTTGTTCGCCGCAGCTTCGGGACACTGCTCAGATGGGGAGTTGGCTGGGGCGGCACACCTGTTACAGGACAACGCAGGTGTCCCGAAGCACTGCTCAGGCGGGACGGAAACCCCTCACAGAGGAGCAGGTCAAAGGCACTGCTGATGCAGTCACTTTCAGTAAGA
The DNA here is from genome assembly GCA_964036045.1 of Eutreptiella sp. 'Long Island Sound 2002'. Lineage (NCBI taxonomy): Eukaryota > Euglenozoa > Euglenophyceae > Eutreptiales > Eutreptiaceae > Eutreptiella > Eutreptiella sp. 'Long Island Sound 2002'. Next base: position 22,102 of record CAXIWF010002152.1, on the reverse strand, counting down.
GTCCACAATGTGCAAGCGTGGCCTTGCGATCCTTTGGTCAAGCACGCGAGTTCCGGATATTGAAGCCAGAGGTGTCAGAAAAATTACCACAGGGATAACTGGCTTGTGGCAGCCAAGCGTTCGAAGCGACGTTGCTTTTTGATCCTTCGATGTCGGCTCTTCCTAGCTTCTCACCTGCAGCCGAGTAGAAGAGTTGATTGTTCACCCACCAACAGGGAACGTGAGCTGGGTTTAGACCGTCGTGAGACAGGTTGGTTTTACCCTCCTGCAACGGCCGCTATTCTGTCTTCAGAACTCCCGATGAGCACGGTTTGCTTCTCGACGGCGATCCTTCGCGATTGCCTTCACACTTGTGATGATTGGGTTTGACGACGGCAGCGCGTGGTAGTACGAGAGGAACCCTCGTGCCATGCCTCTGGTTTCTGTGGTCGGCTGAGCGGCCGGGGCTTGCTAGTCTACACATGGCGGATATTGGCTGAAAGCATCTAAGTCTGAACCGGGCACCCGGCGTGTGCACACCCCATGGGGCAGCAGCATCCGAGCGCATGGCTTCGTGCGACTCGGTGCATCCTGTACCAGAGTGTCCGACAAACACCCCATGGGGCTCAGTGCCCGATCGCCTCCGCATACCGAACTTTGGACAAGCACTGTCAAATAAGGCTAGCGTGCCCTGCGTTCCGCGCGGGGTTGGATCTCCGATGGCCAATGCCGGGGCGTGCGTCTCGAATGCCGTGAAGAGGCCTGGGCTTCAGTCTCTGGTGACGTCCTTCGAAGGGCCCACGGAGGCCTCGCCGCGGCACAGCGAGAGCAGCGCACGCCTCCGGTCGGAGGAGGCAAGATGACGTGATTGGACAATCGCATGGCTTTCTATGGTTTTGGATCCGAGGCATCGCCCTCCAGTCAGCAGTGATGCAGTCGAAACATTCCGCGGCAAGGTTGCATGAGATAGCGTGACATTGATGGTGGGCTTCCGGGCCTACCATTGTGCATGCCTCTTTGGACACGGTCCCGCATGCATATCACGTGACTCTCATGGGCTGGTGTACTAAGGCGAGGAAGTTGCTTCACCGGAGATGAATCGTATGAGACTAGTACCGGTCCGAGCCTGTGAGCCGCAGTGGCCCCGCATGCTGTGGGTTCTCTGCCTCTGGTCAAGGGCTGGCACTGGGATCATCGCGCGGAGCAGGCCTCCACGTGGTGATTCCAGTGCTTGCCCAGTGCAGCCTTCATGGATCCCCGTTTCGGCTCGCCCGGCCGAATCGCGCGAGGAAAGCTCCCGTTCCGCGGGGCCCGTTTGTTACTATGTAAGGGGAGGCCCCCGGCGGCGTCGCATGGCGCCCCGGCCCCGAGACCGCCGGAGGCGATCCTGGGTCAGCCCGTCACCATCCCAGCCGGATGTCCTGTGCAGCCTTCATGGATCCCCGTTTCGGCTCGCCCGGCCGAATCGCGCGAGGAAAGCTCCCGTTCCGCGGGGCCCGTTTGTTACTATGTAAGGGGAGGCCCCCGGCGGCGTCGCATGGCGCCCCGGCCCCGAGACCGCCGGAGGCGATCCTGGGTCACAGCGTGAGGCAGGCTGCAACCTCCGCTATACAAATCAACCCAGCCCCCACGTGGATAAGACCCGTTCTGGTTGTATCGATCCCGCTGCGGCGCAGCCCTCGCGAGGCTGCCCTGCGGCGGGGCAACGGAGATGATGCAGAGGCATTCGATCGTGAGTTGGTACAGCCTTGGCTGTCGGCCATGGGGTGCGCGCCACCTCTGGCCATGGATCCGAGATCGCCCCCCGCCGGAGTCCATCTCCGGCGGGTTCCGAGACGCGGCCCGTGCATGCACATGCACGGGCGCTTGGAGAGCTCCGGTTCTCCGTGGTTTGATGCAGTCACCGACGGATTGGCTCCTCCACGGGGCGTCCGTCGGAGGGCGTGGCTCACGGCAAGCCACCGTGGAGAGGCCATTGACGCCCCTTCATGGGGTTCGATGGTCGCTCCTGGGCATGATGCAGTCGAGTGATTCTGGTTGATCCTGCCAGTTGTCATATGCTTCTCTCAAGGACTAAGCCATGCAAGTGTCAGAATACATGGGATTGAGAGTGAATCTGTGAATGGCTCATTACACCGGCGACAATCTGATGACTGTGCACTGGTTGCTTGGGGCCCTCGTGGTCCCCTGTGACATCGGTCCGGATATTCACCTCAACTGGGTGGCTAATACATGGAAGCTCAGAGCTGTGGCCCGTTCAGGGTCACTGGCAGTTGGCCGATATCAAGACCTGCGCCCGTACAGGGCAGCGTGCAAGGGTGATTCAGGCCGTTTTCTGTGATGGCAAAGATGGTTCTACCATGAATGCTCCACAGTGTGAGTCTCTGACCTATCAGCTCTGGTTGGTGGTGTAGTGGACCACCATGGCTATCACGGGTAACGGGAAATCAGGGTTTGATTCCGGAGAGGGAGCCTAAGAAACGGCTACCATTGCCAAGGCGAGCAGCAGGCGCGCAAATTGTCCACTGCCGACACTGGTCTGGCGAGACAGCGACGAGCCATAGCAGCCCTGCTCACCCTGTGTGGTGGGTGGGACTCCGCAATGAATGCTATCCAAACGCAGCAATGAGTATCAACTGGAGGGCAAGTCTGGTGCCAGCAGCTGCGGTAATTCCAGCTCCAAGAGCGTATACAAATGTTGCTGCTGTTGAAAAGCTCGTAGTCAACCCCTGGGCATGGGGCTGCAGGGCGTCCGGCCGCTCTGCTGGGGCTGTCTCCCGGCCGTCAGGCCGGGTGGCGGCCTCCGTGGATGCGCTGCTGGATTCAAACCCCCTGCAGATGGTCCCCGTGCCCGCTTTGCATGGGTTCGGACCGCTCCGGCAAGAAGCCTCCTTCAGTGGTGGCTGATGCGGTCATGCCTCTGACATGGGCGCGGGTCACTTGCGACCCGACCTCGGAGCCGTCCATGGATGCCACTGTGAACAACTCAGCGCGTCCAAAGCAAACGTGACTTGATTGCATGATTCAGCGCGGGATGGCAAAGGATCGACCATATGTGGACACAGCTGTTCTGCTGAGTCTCAGGGTCCGCAAAGGGCAACGCAGTGCTGGTGCCCCCAGATGGCCGGAGGCTATCCGCTCCGGCGGTGGCCTTCACCGGGCAGCTGGGCGGTGCTGGCTCTGAACGGCAGTGATGGGTCTGTTCGTCGTGATGGATATTGACACGCCAGAGGTGAAATTCTCAGACCGCTGTGGGATCAACTGCGGCAAAGGCGTTCCACTGGAGCATGTTCGTCGATCAAGAACGAGAGTGTGGGGAGCGAAGATGATCAGATACCATCGTAGTCTACCGCTGTAAACTATGTCAGCTCGGTGTCGGTGGGCCATAATCTCCTCAACAGGATGCCATCGGTTTCACTCCTCTGCAGCGAGAAATCAAAGCTTACGGATTCAGGGGGGAGTACGGTCTCAAGGCTGAAACTTAAAGGAATTGATGGAATGGCACCACAAGGCGTGGAGTATGCGGCTTAATTTGACTCAACACGGGGAATGTTACCAGGTCAGGACGCAGTCGGGATTGACAGATTGAGGGTTCTTTCTTGATCCTCTGGACGGTGGTGCATGGCCGCTCCTGATTGGTGGAGTGATTTGTCTGGTTGATTCCGATAACGAGTGAGACCTCTGCCTCTGAATAGTCCCCGGTCTCGCATTCATGTAGGACGGAACACCTGACCCGTGGGTCGGCTTGCCGGTCCCACCGGGGCTCGTGGATTACCCGTCTGAGAGTGCCGGGTATGCTGCTTCTCTCGGGTGCCGTGCATGTTTACCAAGTGCACGCAAGCCAGAGCCAACAGCAGGTCTGTGATGCTCCTAGATGTTCTGGGCCGCACGCGCACTACACTGGTCCAGTGAACAAGCCTTGGTGTCCCATCCATGGGACCGTCCTGCCCAGAAGTGGGCGGGCAACCTTTGCAGCTGTGAATGCGTGTTTGGGATTGATGCTTGCAACTATCTGTCATGAACAAGGAATGCCTGGTATGTGCACGTCATCAGCTTGCACAGATTATGTCCCTGCCATTTATACACACCGCCCATCGTTGCTACTGATGGCAGAATGATAAAGCCCTCAGGAACTCAAGCTGATTGGCACTCGTGCACATCAATGTCTTGTCATGGAATTTGGGCGATGTTCTGTTGCTAGAGGAAGCAAAAGTTGTAACAAGGTTGCTGTAGGTGAACCTGCAGCAGGATCATTGTCGAAGCTTTGTGCAACGCCACCTGCTGGTCAACCAGTGGGTGACGGCGCTGAGGGCTCTCCCGCGCCAGGGAGCAGAGATAGATGGTTGTTGATGTCCAACCTGCTGCAGTGGATGCCTTGGTCCATGTGATGTGGAAGAACGGAGTAGCCTTCGATACGGGAATTGCGAAATGCAGAGACTCGTGAGCTTTGTGGAGATGACTACCTTTGAACGCAACAGGCAAGTGGAGACCAGCGGTTCAATGCCGGTTTCTCCCTTTCGATGCTTCAGTGTCTGAGTCGGAATCGTTATCCAATACGGCTGCAATGATGCCACGGGATCCCATGTTCATCATGGGGTCATTTGGCGTGCAGAGCAGCGCGGAGGGGTGTCCTTCACCTCTCCGCGCGCAGAGGCTTGATCATGGAGCCCACGGACCGCGGCCCAGCCGCGACTCCGCGGGCTCAGAGCGGGGCGGTGCCAACGGCCTCTGGAGACAGAGACCCGTGGTGTTGCCCTCCGATTGGCCTTCGGACGCCCGTTGATGAGAACCGTTGGAGCATGCTGCATTGTGGAGTGATTCGAACCGTTGCATCACCCGCGGCCAAGCCCTGCACGGCGCTGGAACCATCATGGCACGCGGCGCTGGTGTTGGGCCTTCTCCGGCCGCGGGTGATGGGTTTGACACTCCCGGTGCACGGCCCTGATGGATGATTCATCGGGTTGCATTGCTTCGCAATGCCATCGGCTGGCGACCTGAAGCACAGAGAGCTACCTGCTGAATTTAAGCATATCACTTGGCAGAGGAAGAGACAGCAATCGCGATGGCTTCAGTAATGGCGAATGAACCAGATTGACACGGTCTACCCGTATCGTTGTTGGTCACCTGATGCGGTGAGCACTGGGTGCACTCCGGGATGCAATGCTGGCATGGGGATGGCTGTCACGGCTGCACAGACCTACTATGGCGCCGATCCAGAGTCAGAGTGGCCTGGGATGGTCCGCGATACCTGGGCTACAGCCCTCCTGTCAAGAGGACTGGTCGGTGTTCTTAGCCATGGTGTGCACACACGCCAGACCCTGGAGTAGAGCTGCTTGGGACTGTAGGTCAAACGGCCAGGCATGTCCGTGGCAAGGCTGCATACAGACATGGGACCGATAGCTAACAAGTAGACTGATCGAAACGTGCAAAGGACTCTGCAAAGAGGGTTCAAAGTGCCTGAAGCTGCGGCAGGCGACCGGTGGTGGATGCTTCCCTGACACAGAGGATTGCGATGCGGCCCCGGACCGTGAAGTGGCTGGCGGGACCATCCGTGGCTCTCGCACAGGCATTGGCGGTCGTGGGGCCCTTCCCGGCTTTTGGACAAGCGACCTCGGGTCTGGCCTGCGGCTGGCTGCAGAGCCCCACTCTCTGGTGGGATCGATTCGCAGTGGCATTCTGGCAGAGGCACTCCGCCTGTCTGGACCTGGGGGCATGCATTTGGTCGCTGTGACCTATGCCCCGACGGAGAAGAGGCTTCATTGGCTGGGATTCTGGATGGCTTCCGGGCTTGGCTTTGCTCTTTGGTGCTCTGCTGTCCCGCCCGGAGCCGTAACCCATGTCACGGAGCATCATCCTTCGAGAGGGCAAATGTGGCAAGGCAGAATGGCCCTGTGGGTGTCCGGTGTGCCCCTGTGTGGTGCACCGGATGCATGTGCCTACCAACCGCGCCGGGTGCAATCAGTGGGAGAGCTAGTGGTGTGCAGGCCCTCCAGGTCTCTCATCCCGGCTCTCGGTACCCCGGTTGGTGCACAGTGGTGCAAAGGTGTCAAGAGTGGCTTGGCAAGGCAGGGACATCCCCTGCCCGTCTTGAAACACGGACCAAGGAGTCTATCGGAGGCCGCAGGCAATGCTGTGCGTGTAGTCAAAGCTGGTACGGAGCAACTGGTGGCGGGGCCCGCTGTGCCGCCGCCTTGGCCGGGTTTGGCCTCCGCGACCCGACCCAGGCGTGGCATGCAGCAGTGGCCGCAGCTGCCGATTCTCCCGAACGTTGCCTGGTTAAAGCGAACGGACCACTTTCTCCGCGGTGCTACTGTGTTTCACCGCGCCTTTGGGGACTCTGAAGAGCGTGTGGCCATGCCTCTGGGGACTCTGCGCCGCGGTGCTGCCTCTTGGATCCATGCGGGATCTATGGTGCTGCGTGCCGCATGTTTCTCCATGGCGTGCAATGGCAAACCGATCTGATGCAAGAGCTGCCGAGCCTGAATCCAATGGACACTGGTTCTGAGTGCGAGGTGTCCTCCATGGGACCCGAAAGATGGTGAACTATACCTGGCTACGGCGAAGCCGTGGGAAACTGCGGTGGAGGCCGGTCGCAATCCTGACGTGCAAATCGTGTTGTCTGAGCGGGGCATAGGGGTGAAAGGCCAATCGAACCATCTAGTAGCTGGTTTCCGCCCAAGTTTCCCTCAGGATAGCTGGGGCTGGGAGTGTGTCCGAACTCGTCGATCGTGATGCGGCTTTTGTCCGGTAAAGCAATGCATGAGAGGCATTCTGGGGAGTCTATCAGTCCTCAACCTATTCTCAAACTGTGAATGGGCAAGCATCGGAGGCACACTTCTCTGCATCCGGCGTCTGTGTGTGGCGCGTCAAAGGCCATCCCTGGCCGACGGCGTGCCCAACGCAGTCCGCTGTGCCTGAGTGTGTTTGAGAGATGGTGGCAGCCTTCTGGCCTCAGCGGGGTGGGGCATTCTGCCCGGGCATCCGCTGAGGCCGCTGGGGCCCAACCCGGAACAGTGTGCAGCCCCATGTGGGCCATTACTGGTAAGCAGTGCTGGCGATGCGGGATGATCCGAGAGCGCGGTTGCAGGGTTCAAGTGCTGGCTCATACATAGAATCCACAAAGGATGTTGTCCGCTAGAGATAGCAGGGCGGTGGCCATGAAGGTTGGAATCCGCTTAGGAGTGTGTAACAACCCACCTGCCGAAGCGGGCAGCTTCGAAAATGGATGATGCTCAAGCCAGAGGCGTTGTTTGACTTACACCGCGCCGCTGCTGTGGCAGCAGGGCAGGTGCAGCAGTGCGTAGGCGAGACGCAAGGGTTCGCGGTGCTGGCTCCGGGGTGACCCGGAGGGAAGTATCCCTTGGTGCAGATCTTGGTTGCAGTAGCGAGTATTCTTTCTGGTGGCTCATGCAGGCTCTCTCTTGCAGAGGCCTGCTGCTGGCCTGAGTGGTTGAGGACTGGAGTGGAGCAGGCTTCCATACCAACAGCCGTTGAATATGGGTCAGTCGATTGTAAGCCAGATGGCAATGCTCACGGATACGGCAAAGGCTGCAAAGTTCGGGGCCTCTGGCTCCGGGTCGCCCGTCCCGCGGCTGGCGCCGTGCTGGTCCCCCACTGGGTGCCATGGGGTGCGCGGCGCTGTGCCCTTCGGGTGAAGCTCGGTGCCAGGGCTCTGCCTTGCAGGAGTGGCGAACAGGCAGACGAATCTAATATTCCGACACGCTGGTACCAGGGTCTTGGCTGATGATACTCAGAACGCTTTCTCGGAGAGATTGCTGGGAAGGGCCAGTGGCAACGCTGGTGTTCTCAAGTCCGGTGCTGCGGGGCCGCGTCTCGGTGGCGCCCCTGTGGAGTTGTCTTTTCCATCTGACAGCTGGAGTGTGTGGGCTATCCACTGACATGCTGCATGGCGACATAGCTCTCTGCTTGGCAAGATGGTGCTGCATTGGTACCATTGGACTTACGCGTGCCCTGCTCTGAGGGTTTGGCCTCGGCCGACCCGGAATGCGCCATGCCTTTGGTGGCCACCGACTCCATGGAACGCCCTGCGAAGTTGTGCAACAAAGCGTGAACCCTTGGTGACCAAACCGGGACAAGCCCCCATCTGGGGGCTCTGATCCGATTGGAATGGCTCCGTACCGAATCACCGCAGCTGGTCTCTTCGGCTAGACGCCGCTGGTCAACAGTGCAAATGCAGCTAAGGGAAATCGGCAAACTGGTTGTGTACCTTCGGAAGATGCGGTGGCTCCAAGGGCCAGGGTGTCAGGCCTGCCCGTCGGGATTGCACGGAACCCTCCGGGGCTTGGTTGTCCTGTGCCAGGGCTGGCTTCCCAGCCGTCCTCTGGCCGTGGGCGTCCAGGCCCCACCTCAGCCGAAGGCCGCTTCTCCAGCGGGCGTGATCCTTGTGCCTCGGAACGGCCAAGCACGCCCCGCCGCGGCTCTTGGGTGGAGGCACGGAGCTTTGGGTGTGCAAAGAAGAGAGGCTGTGCCTTCGGGTGCGGCCTGGCTTCAGTTCCCGTGGGCGGGGAGATGGCCGACCTGAGACGTCGGCCCCATCCGTGGCACCCACGTGTGGTCTACTCGGAACTGTGTACTACGCAGGGGAATCTGACTGTTTAATTGAAACACAGCTTTGCGATGGGACCTGCTGGCTGGTTCCGCGAGGTGACTTCTGCCCAGTGCTCTGATTGTCAATGCAAAGAGATTTAGCCAAGCGCGGGTAAACGGCGGGAGTAACTATGACTCTCTTAAGGTAGCCAAATGCCTCGTCGACTGATTATTGACGCGCATGAATGGATCAACGAGATTCCTGCTGTCCCTAGATGCTGGCTGGTGAACCAACCGCCAAGGGAACGGGCTTGGGTGTTCCAGCGGGGAAAGAAGACCCTGTTGAGTTTGACTCTAGTCTGACAGAGTGCAGCAGCATGGAGGGTGTAGCACAGGTGGGAAGTGCGCGCCAACTCATGGCATTGATCATGGCCTTCGCGGCCATCTCGACTGTCGGCTCTTCCGTCCTTCTGGATATGATGAGGCTCCGCGCTGCTACGCGCAAGCTTGCAATGAAATACCACTACCTCCACAGCCGCTTTACTAATCGGATGATTCGGGTACGGCAGCCGCTGGCACCTCTTGGTGCCCGACCTAGAGGCACGTCCCTTGCGTCGTGCCTCACGGCCTCACCGCTTCGTGTGCCAAGCACAGTTCCGGGCCCTCGGGCCCGTGTGCGACCCAGGTGCTTTGTTCGCCGCAGCTTCGGGACACTGCTCAGATGGGGAGTTTGGCTGGGGCGGCACACCTGTTACAGGACAACGCAGGTGTCCCGAAGCACTGCTCAGGCGGGACGGAAACCCCTCACAGAGGAGCAGGTCAAAGGCACTGCTGATGCAGTCACTTTCAGTAAGAGTCCACAATGTGCAAGCGTGGCCTTGCGATCCTTTGGTCAAGCACGCGAGTTCCGGATATTGAAGCCAGAGGTGTCAGAAAAATTACCACAGGGATAACTGGCTTGTGGCAGCCAAGCGTTCGAAGCGACGTTGCTTTTTGATCCTTCGATGTCGGCTCTTCCTAGCTTCTCACCTGCAGCCGAGTAGAAGAGTTGGATTGTTCACCCACCAACAGGGAACGTGAGCTGGGTTTAGACCGTCGTGAGACAGGTTGGTTTTACCCTCCTGCAACGGCCGCTATTCTGTCTTCAGAACTCCCGATGAGCACGGTTTGCTTCTCGACGGCGATCCTTCGCGATTGCCTTCACACTTGTGATGATTGGGTTTGACGACGGCAGCGCGTGGTAGTACGAGAGGAACCCTCGTGCCATGCCTCTGGTTTCTGTGGTCGGCTGAGCGGCCGGGGCTTGCTAGTCTACACATGGCGGATATTGGCTGAAAGCATCTAAGTCTGAACCGGGCACCCGGCGTGTGCACACCCCATGGGGCAGCAGCATCCGAGCGCATGGCTTCGTGCGACTCGGTGCATCCTGTACCAGAGTGTCCGACAAACACCCCATGGGGCTCAGTGCCCGATCGCCTCCGCATACCGAACTTTGGACAAGCACTGTCAAATAAGGCTAGCGTGCCCTGCGTTCCGCGCGGGGTTGGATCTCCGATGGCCAATGCCGGGGCGTGCGTCTCGAATGCCGTGAAGAGGCCTGGGCTTCAGTCTCTGGTGACGTCCTTCGAAGGGCCCACGGAGGCCTCGCCGCGGCACAGCGAGAGCAGCGCACGCCTCCGGTCGGAGGAGGCAAGATGACGTGATTGGACAATCGCATGGCTTTCTATGGTTTTGGATCCGAGGCATCGCCCTCCAGTCAGCAGTGATGCAGTCGAAACATTCCGCGGCAAGGTTGCATGAGATAGCGTGACATTGATGGTGGGCTTCCGGGCCTACCATTGTGCATGCCTCTTTGGACACGGTCCCGCATGCATATCACGTGACTCTCATGGGCTGGTGTACTAAGGCGAGGAAGTTGCTTCACCGGAGATGAATCGTATGAGACTAGTACCGGTCCGAGCCTGTGAGCCGCAGTGGCCCCGCATGCTGTGGGTTCTCTGCCTCTGGTCAAGGGCTGGCACTGGGATCATCGCGCGGAGCAGGCCTCCACGTGGTGATTCCAGTGCTTGCCCAGTGCAGCCTTCATGGATCCCCGTTTCGGCTCGCCCGGCCGAATCGCGCGAGGAAAGCTCCCGTTCCGCGGGGCCCGTTTGTTACTATGTAAGGGGAGGCCCCCGGCGGCGTCGCATGGCGCCCCGGCCCCGAGACCGCCGGAGGCGATCCTGGGTCAGCCCGTCACCATCCCAGCCGGATGTCCTGTGCAGCCTTCATGGATCCCCGTTTCGGCTCGCCCGGCCGAATCGCGCGAGGAAAGCTCCCGTTCCGCGGGGCCCGTTTGTTACTATGTAAGGGGAGGCCCCCGGCGGCGTCGCATGGCGCCCCGGCCCCGAGACCGCCGGAGGCGATCCTGGGTCACAGCGTGAGGCAGGCTGCAACCTCCGCTATACAAATCAACCCAGCCCCCACGTGGATAAGACCCGTTCTGGTTGTATCGATCCCGCTGCGGCGCAGCCCTCGCGAGGCTGCCCTGCGGCGGGGCAACGGAGATGATGCAGAGGCATTCGATCGTGAGTTGGTACAGCCTTGGCTGTCGGCCATGGGGTGCGCGCCACCTCTGGCCATGGATCCGAGATCGCCCCCCGCCGGAGTCCATCTCCGGCGGGTTCCGAGACGCGGCCCGTGCATGCACATGCACGGGCGCTTGGAGAGCTCCGGTTCTCCGTGGTTTGATGCAGTCACCGACGGATTGGCTCCTCCACGGGGCGTCCGTCGGAGGGCGTGGCTCACGGCAAGCCACCGTGGAGAGGCCATTGACGCCCCTTCATGGGGTTCGATGGTCGCTCCTGGGCATGATGCAGTCGAGTGATTCTGGTTGATCCTGCCAGTTGTCATATGCTTCTCTCAAGGACTAAGCCATGCAAGTGTCAGAATACATGGGATTGAGAGTGAATCTGTGAATGGCTCATTACACCGGCGACAATCTGATGACTGTGCACTGGTTGCTTGGGGCCCTCGTGGTCCCCTGTGACATCGGTCCGGATATTCACCTCAACTGGGTGGCTAATACATGGAAGCTCAGAGCTGTGGCCCGTTCAGGGTCACTGGCAGTTGGCCGATATCAAGACCTGCGCCCGTACAGGGCAGCGTGCAAGGGTGATTCAGGCCGTTTTCTGTGATGGCAAAGATGGTTCTACCATGAATGCTCCACAGTGTGAGTCTCTGACCTATCAGCTCTGGTTGGTGGTGTAGTGGACCACCATGGCTATCACGGGTAACGGGAAATCAGGGTTTGATTCCGGAGAGGGAGCCTAAGAAACGGCTACCATTGCCAAGGCGAGCAGCAGGCGCGCAAATTGTCCACTGCCGACACTGGTCTGGCGAGACAGCGACGAGCCATAGCAGCCCTGCTCACCCTGTGTGGTGGGTGGGACTCCGCAATGAATGCTATCCAAACGCAGCAATGAGTATCAACTGGAGGGCAAGTCTGGTGCCAGCAGCTGCGGTAATTCCAGCTCCAAGAGCGTATACAAATGTTGCTGCTGTTGAAAAGCTCGTAGTCAACCCCTGGGCATGGGGCTGCAGGGCGTCCGGCCGCTCTGCTGGGGCTGTCTCCCGGCCGTCAGGCCGGGTGGCGGCCTCCGTGGATGCGCTGCTGGATTCAAACCCCCTGCAGATGGTCCCCGTGCCCGCTTTGCATGGGTTCGGACCGCTCCGGCAAGAAGCCTCCTTCAGTGGTGGCTGATGCGGTCATGCCTCTGACATGGGCGCGGGTCACTTGCGACCCGACCTCGGAGCCGTCCATGGATGCCACTGTGAACAACTCAGCGCGTCCAAAGCAAACGTGACTTGATTGCATGATTCAGCGCGGGATGGCAAAGGATCGACCATATGTGGACACAGCTGTTCTGCTGAGTCTCAGGGTCCGCAAAGGGCAACGCAGTGCTGGTGCCCCCAGATGGCCGGAGGCTATCCGCTCCGGCGGTGGCCTTCACCGGGCAGCTGGGCGGTGCTGGCTCTGAACGGCAGTGATGGGTCTGTTCGTCGTGATGGATATTGACACGCCAGAGGTGAAATTCTCAGACCGCTGTGGGATCAACTGCGGCAAAGGCGTTCCACTGGAGCATGTTCGTCGATCAAGAACGAGAGTGTGGGGAGCGAAGATGATCAGATACCATCGTAGTCTACCGCTGTAAACTATGTCAGCTCGGTGTCGGTGGGCCATAATCTCCTCAACAGGATGCCATCGGTTTCACTCCTCTGCAGCGAGAAATCAAAGCTTACGGATTCAGGGGGGAGTACGGTCTCAAGGCTGAAACTTAAAGGAATTGATGGAATGGCACCACAAGGCGTGGAGTATGCGGCTTAATTTGACTCAACACGGGGAATGTTACCAGGTCAGGACGCAGTCGGGATTGACAGATTGAGGGTTCTTTCTTGATCCTCTGGACGGTGGTGCATGGCCGCTCCTGATTGGTGGAGTGATTTGTCTGGTTGATTCCGATAACGAGTGAGACCTCTGCCTCTGAATAGTCCCCGGTCTCGCATTCATGTAGGACGGAACACCTGACCCGTGGGTCGGCTTGCCGGTCCCACCGGGGCTCGTGGATTACCCGTCTGAGAGTGCCGGGTATGCTGCTTCTCTCGGGTGCCGTGCATGTTTACCAAGTGCACGCAAGCCAGAGCCAACAGCAGGTCTGTGATGCTCCTAGATGTTCTGGGCCGCACGCGCACTACACTGGTCCAGTGAACAAGCCTTGGTGTCCCATCCATGGGACCGTCCTGCCCAGAAGTGGGCGGGCAACCTTTGCAGCTGTGAATGCGTGTTTGGGATTGATGCTTGCAACTATCTGTCATGAACAAGGAATGCCTGGTATGTGCACGTCATCAGCTTGCACAGATTAGGTCCCTGCCATTTATACACACCGCCCATCGTTGCTACTGATGGCAGAATGATAAAGCCCTCAGGAACTCAAGCTGATTGGCACTCGTGCACATCAATGTCTTGTCATGGAATTTGGGCGATGTTCTGTTGCTAGAGGAAGCAAAAGTTGTAACAAGGTTGCTGTAGGTGAACCTGCAGCAGGATCATTGTCGAAGCTTTGTGCAACGCCACCTGCTGGTCAACCAGTGGGTGACGGCGCTGAGGGCTCTCCCGCGCCAGGGAGCAGAGATAGATGGTTGTTGATGTCCAACCTGCTGCAGTGGATGCCTTGGTCCATGTGATGTGGAAGAACGGAGTAGCCTTCGATACGGGAATTGCGAAATGCAGAGACTCGTGAGCTTTGTGGAGATGACTACCTTTGAACGCAACAGGCAAGTGGAGACCAGCGGTTCAATGCCGGTTTCTCCCTTTCGATGCTTCAGTGTCTGAGTCGGAATCGTTATCCAATACGGCTGCAATGATGCCACGGGATCCCATGTTCATCATGGGGTCATTTGGCGTGCAGAGCAGCGCGGAGGGGTGTCCTTCACCTCTCCGCGCGCAGAGGCTTGATCATGGAGCCCACGGACCGCGGCCCAGCCGCGACTCCGCGGGCTCAGAGCGGGGCGGTGCCAACGGCCTCTGGAGACAGAGACCCGTGGTGTTGCCCTCCGATTGGCCTTCGGACGCCCGTTGATGAGAACCGTTGGAGCATGCTGCATTGTGGAGTGATTCGAACCGTTGCATCACCCGCGGCCAAGCCCTGCACGGCGCTGGAACCATCATGGCACGCGGCGCTGGTGTTGGGCCTTCTCCGGCCGCGGGTGATGGGTTTGACACTCCCGGTGCACGGCCCTGATGGATGATTCATCGGGTTGCATTGCTTCGCAATGCCATCGGCTGGCGACCTGAAGCACAGAGAGCTACCTGCTGAATTTAAGCATATCACTTGGCAGAGGAAGAGACAGCAATCGCGATGGCTTCAGTAATGGCGAATGAACCAGATTGACACGGTCTACCCGTATCGTTGTTGGTCACCTGATGCGGTGAGCACTGGGTGCACTCCGGGATGCAATGCTGGCATGGGGATGGCTGTCACGGCTGCACAGACCTACTATGGCGCCGATCCAGAGTCAGAGTGGCCTGGGATGGTCCGCGATACCTGGGCTACAGCCCTCCTGTCAAGAGGACTGGTCGGTGTTCTTAGCCATGGTGTGCACACACGCCAGACCCTGGAGTAGAGCTGCTTGGGACTGTAGGTCAAACGGCCAGGCATGTCCGTGGCAAGGCTGCATACAGACATGGGACCGATAGCTAACAAGTAGACTGATCGAAACGTGCAAAGGACTCTGCAAAGAGGGTTCAAAGTGCCTGAAGCTGCGGCAGGCGACCGGTGGTGGATGCTTCCCTGACACAGAGGATTGCGATGCGGCCCCGGACCGTGAAGTGGCTGGCGGGACCATCCGTGGCTCTCGCACAGGCATTGGCGGTCGTGGGGCCCTTCCCGGCTTTTGGACAAGCGACCTCGGGTCTGGCCTGCGGCTGGCTGCAGAGCCCCACTCTCTGGTGGGATCGATTCGCAGTGGCATTCTGGCAGAGGCACTCCGCCTGTCTGGACCTGGGGGCATGCATTTGGTCGCTGTGACCTATGCCCCGACGGAGAAGAGGCTTCATTGGCTGGGATTCTGGATGGCTTCCGGGCTTGGCTTTGCTCTTTGGTGCTCTGCTGTCCCGCCCGGAGCCGTAACCCATGTCACGGAGCATCATCCTTCGAGAGGGCAAATGTGGCAAGGCAGAATGGCCCTGTGGGTGTCCGGTGTGCCCCTGTGTGGTGCACCGGATGCATGTGCCTACCAACCGCGCCGGGTGCAATCAGTGGGAGAGCTAGTGGTGTGCAGGCCCTCCAGGTCTCTCATCCCGGCTCTCGGTACCCCGGTTGGTGCACAGTGGTGCAAAGGTGTCAAGAGTGGCTTGGCAAGGCAGGGACATCCCCTGCCCGTCTTGAAACACGGACCAAGGAGTCTATCGGAGGCCGCAGGCAATGCTGTGCGTGTAGTCAAAGCTGGTACGGAGCAACTGGTGGCGGGGCCCGCTGTGCCGCCGCCTTGGCCGGGTTTGGCCTCCGCGACCCGACCCAGGCGTGGCATGCAGCAGTGGCCGCAGCTGCCGATTCTCCCGAACGTTGCCTGGTTAAAGCGAACGGACCACTTTCTCCGCGGTGCTACTGTGTTTCACCGCGCCTTTGGGGACTCTGAAGAGCGTGTGGCCATGCCTCTGGGGACTCTGCGCCGCGGTGCTGCCTCTTGGATCCATGCGGGATCTATGGTGCTGCGTGCCGCATGTTTCTCCATGGCGTGCAATGGCAAACCGATCTGATGCAAGAGCTGCCGAGCCTGAATCCAATGGACACTGGTTCTGAGTGCGAGGTGTCCTCCATGGGACCCGAAAGATGGTGAACTATACCTGGCTACGGCGAAGCCGTGGGAAACTGCGGTGGAGGCCGGTCGCAATCCTGACGTGCAAATCGTGTTGTCTGAGCGGGGCATAGGGGTGAAAGGCCAATCGAACCATCTAGTAGCTGGTTTCCGCCCAAGTTTCCCTCAGGATAGCTGGGGCTGGGAGTGTGTCCGAACTCGTCGATCGTGATGCGGCTTTTGTCCGGTAAAGCAATGCATGAGAGGCATTCTGGGGAGTCTATCAGTCCTCAACCTATTCTCAAACTGTGAATGGGCAAGCATCGGAGGCACACTTCTCTGCATCCGGCGTCTGTGTGTGGCGCGTCAAAGGCCATCCCTGGCCGACGGCGTGCCCAACGCAGTCCGCTGTGCCTGAGTGTGTTTGAGAGATGGTGGCAGCCTTCTGGCCTCAGCGGGGTGGGGCATTCTGCCCGGGCATCCGCTGAGGCCGCTGGGGCCCAACCCGGAACAGTGTGCAGCCCCATGTGGGCCATTACTGGTAAGCAGTGCTGGCGATGCGGGATGATCCGAGAGCGCGGTTGCAGGGTTCAAGTGCTGGCTCATACATAGAATCCACAAAGGATGTTGTCCGCTAGAGATAGCAGGGCGGTGGCCATGAAGGTTGGAATCCGCTTAGGAGTGTGTAACAACCCACCTGCCGAAGCGGGCAGCTTCGAAAATGGATGATGCTCAAGCCAGAGGCGTTGTTTGACTTACACCGCGCCGCTGCTGTGGCAGCAGGGCAGGTGCAGCAGTGCGTAGGCGAGACGCAAGGGTTCGCGGTGCTGGCTCCGGGGGTGACCCGGAGGGAAGTATCCCTTGGTGCAGATCTTGGTTGCAGTAGCGAGTATTCTTTCTGGTGGCTCATGCAGGCTCTCTCTTGCAGAGGCCTGCTGCTGGCCTGAGTGGTTGAGGACTGGAGTGGAGCAGGCTTCCATACCAACAGCCGTTGAATATGGGTCAGTCGATTGTAAGCCAGATGGCAATGCTCACGGATACGGCAAAGGCTGCAAAGTTCGGGGCCTCTGGCTCCGGGTCGCCCGTCCCGCGGCTGGCGCCGTGCTGGTCCCCCACTGGGTGCCATGGGGTGCGCGGCGCTGTGCCCTTCGGGTGAAGCTCGGTGCCAGGGCTCTGCCTTGCAGGAGTGGCGAACAGGCAGACGAATCTAATATTCCGACACGCTGGTACCAGGGTCTTGGCTGATGATACTCAGAACGCTTTCTCGGAGAGATTGCTGGGAAGGGCCAGTGGCAACGCTGGTGTTCTCAAGTCGGTGCTGCGGGGCCGCGTCTCGGTGGCGCCCCCTGTGGAGTTGTCTTTTCCATCTGACAGCTGGAGTGTGTGGGCTATCCACTGACATGCTGCATGGCGACATAGCTCTCTGCTTGGCAAGATGGTGCTGCATTGGTACCATTGGACTTACGCGTGCCCTGCTCTGAGGGTTTGGCCTCGGCCGACCCGGGAATGCGCCATGCCTTTGGTGGCCACCGACTCCATGGAACGCCCTGCGAAGTTGTGCAACAAAGCGTGAACCCTTGGTGACCAAACCGGGACAAAGCCCCCATCTGGGGGCTCTGATCCGATTGGAATGGCTCCGTACCGAATCACCGCAGCTGGTCTCTTCGGCTAGACGCCGCTGGTCAACAGTGCAAATGCAGCTAAGGAAATCGGCAAACTGGTTGTGTACCTTCGGAAGATGCGGTGGCTCCAAGGGCCAGGGTGTCAGGCCTGCCCGTCGGGATTGCACGGAACCCTCCGGGGCTTGGTTGTCCTGTGCCAGGGCTGGCTTCCCAGCCGTCCTCTGGCCGTGGGCGTCCAGGCCCCACCTCAGCCGAAGGCCGCTTCTCCAGCGGGCGTGATCCTTGTGCCTCGGAACGGCCAAGCACGCCCCGCCGCGGCTCTTGGGTGGAGGCACGGAGCTTTGGGTGTGCAAAGAAGAGAGGGCTGTGCCTTCGGGTGCGGCCTGGCTTCAGTTCCCGTGGGCGGGGAGATGGCCGACCTGAGACGTCGGCCCCATCCGTGGCACCCACGTGTGGTCTACTCGGAACTGTGTACTACGCAGGGGAATCTGACTGTTTAATTGAAACACAGCTTTGCGATGGGACCTGCTGGCTGGTTCCGCGAGGTGACTTCTGCCCAGTGCTCCTGATTGTCAATGCAAAGAGATTTAGCCAAGCGCGGGTAAACGGCGGGAGTAACTATGACTCTCTTAAGGTAGCCAAATGCCTCGTCGACTGATTATTGACGCGCATGAATGGATCAACGAGATTCCTGCTGTCCCTAGATGCTGGCTGGTGAACCAACCGCCAAGGGAACGGGCTTGGGTGTTCCAGCGGGGAAAGAAGACCCTGTTGAGTTTGACTCTAGTCTGACAGAGTGCAGCAGCATGGAGGGTGTAGCACAGGTGGGAAGTGCGCGCCAACTCATGGCATTGATCATGGCCTTCGCGGCCATCTCGACTGTCGGCTCTTCCGTCCTTCTGGATATGATGAGGCTCCGCGCTGCTACGCGCAAGCTTGCAATGAAATACCACTACCTCCACAGCCGCTTTACTAATCGGATGATTCGGGTACGGCAGCCGCTGGCACCTCTTGGTGCCCGACCTAGAGGCACGTCCCTTGCGTCGTGCCTCACGGCCTCACCGCTTCGTGTGCCAAGCACAGTTCCGGGCCCTCGGGCCCGGTGTGCGACCCAGGTGCCTTTGTTCGCCGCAGCTTCGGGACACTGCTCAGATGGGGAGTTTGGCTGGGGCGGCACACCTGTTACAGGACAACGCAGGTGTCCCGAAGCACTGCTCAGGCGGGACGGAAACCCCTCACAGAGGAGCAGGTCAAAGGCACTGCTGATGCAGTCACTTTCAGTAAGAGTCCACAATGTGCAAGCGTGGCCTTGCGATCCTTTGGTCAAGCACGCGAGTTCCGGATATTGAAGCCAGAGGTGTCAGAAAAATTACCACAGGGATAACTGGCTTGTGGCAGCCAAGCGTTCGAAGCGACGTTGCTTTTTGATCCTTCGATGTCGGCTCTTCCTAGCTTCTCACCTGCAGCCGAGTAGAAGAGTTGGATTGTTCACCCACCAACAGGGAACGTGAGCTGGGTTTAGACCGTCGTGAGACAGGTTGGTTTTACCCTCCTGCAACGGCCGCTATTCTGTCTTCAGAACTCCCGATGAGCACGGTTTGCTTCTCGACGGCGATCCTTCGCGATTGCCTTCACACTTGTGATGATTGGGTTTGACGACGGCAGCGCGTGGTAGTACGAGAGAACCCTCGTGCCATGCCTCTGGTTTCTGTGGTCGGCTGAGCGGCCGGGGCTTGCTAGTCTACACATGGCGGATATTGGCTGAAAGCATCTAAGTCTGAACCGGGCACCCGGCGTGTGCACACCCCATGGGGCAGCAGCATCCGAGCGCATGGCTTCGTGCGACTCGTGCATCCTGTACCAGAGTGTCCGACAAACACCCCATGGGGCTCAGTGCCCGATCGCCTCCGCATACCGAACTTTGGACAAGCACTGTCAAATAAGGCTAGCGTGCCCTGCGTTCCGCGCGGGGGTTGGATCTCCGATGGCCAATGCCGGGGCGTGCGTCTCGAATGCCGTGAAGAGGCCTGGGCTTCAGTCTCTGGTGACGTCCTTCGAAGGGCCCACGGAGGCCTCGCCGCGGCACAGCGAGAGCAGCGCACGCCCTCCGGTCGGAGGAGGCAAGATGACGTGATTGGACAATCGCATGGGCTTTCTATGGTTTTTGGATCCGAGGCATCGCCCCTCCAGTCAGCAGTGATGCAGTCGAAACATTCCGCGGCAAGGGTTGCATGAGATAGCGTGACATTGATGGTGGGCTTCCGGGCCTACCATTGTGCATGCCTCTTTGGACACGGTCCCGCATGCATATCACGTGACTCTCATGGGCTGGTGTACTAAGGCGAGGAGTTGCTTCACCGGAGATGAATCGTATGAGACTAGTACCGGTCCGAGCCTGTGAGCCGCAGTGGCCCCGCATGCTGTGGGTTCTCATGCCTCTGGTCAAGGGCTGGCACTGGGATCATCGCGCGGAGCAGGGCCTCCACGTGGTGGATTCCAGTGCTTGCCCAGTGCAGCCTTCATGGATCCCCGTTTTCGGCTCGCCCGGCCGAATCCGCGCGAGGAAAGCTCCCGTTCCGCGGGGCCCGTTTGTTACTATGTAAGGGGAGGCCCCGGCGGCGTCGCATGGCGCCCCCGGCCCCGAGACCGCCGGAGGCGATCCTGGGTCAGCCCGTCACCATCCCAGCCGGATGTCCTGTGCAGCCTTCATGGATCCCCGTTTCGGCTCGCCCGGTCCGAATCGCGCGAGGAAAGCTCCCGTTCCGCGGGGCCCGTTTGTTACTATGTAAGGGGAGGCCCCCGGCGGCGTCTCGCATGGCCCGGCCCGGCCCCAAGACCGCCGGAGGCGATCCTGGGTCACAGCGTGAGGCAGGCTGCAACCTCCGGCTATACAAATCAACCCAGCCCCCACGTGGATAAGACCCGTTCTGGTTGTATCGATCCCGGCTGCGGCGCAGCCCTCGCGAGGCTGCCCTGCGGGCGGGGCAACGGAGATGATGCAGAGGCATTCGATCGTGAGTTGGTACAGCCTTGGCTGTCGGCCATGGGGTGCGCGCCACCTCTGGCCATGGATCCGAGATCGCCCCCCGCCGGAGTCCATCTCCGGCGGGGTTCCCGAGACGCGGCCCGTGCATGCACATGCACGGGCGCTTGGAGAGCTCCGGTTCTCCGTGGTTTGATGCAGTCCACCGACGGATTGGCTCCTCCACGGGGCGTCCGTCGGAGGGCGTGGCTACCGTGGAGAGGCCATTGACGCCCCTTCATGGGGTTCGATGGTCGCTCCTGGGCATGATGCAGTCGAGTGATTCTGGTTGATCCTGCCAGTTGTCATATGCTTCTCTCAAGGACTAAGCCATGCAAGTGTCAGAATACATGGGATTGAGAGTGAATCTGTGAATGGCTCATTACACCGGCGACAATCTGATGACTGTGCACTGGTTGCTTGGGGCCCTCGTGGTCCCCTGTGACATCGGTCCGGATATTCACCTCAACTGGGTGGCTAATACATGGAAGCTCAGAGCTGTGGCCCGTTCAGGGTCACTGGCAGTTGGCCGATATCAAGACCTGCGCCCGTACAGGGCAGCGTGCAAGGGTGATTCAGGCCGTTTTCTGTGATGGCAAAGATGGTTCTACCATGAATGCTCCACAGTGTGAGTCTCTGACCTATCAGCTCTGGTTGGTGGTGTAGTGGACCACCATGGCTATCACGGGTAACGGGAAATCAGGGTTTGATTCCGGAGAGGGAGCCTAAGAAACGGCTACCATTGCCAAGGCGAGCAGCAGGCGCGCAAATTGTCCACTGCCGACACTGGTCTGGCGAGACAGCGACGAGCCATAGCAGCCCTGCTCACCCTGTGTGGTGGGTGGGACTCCGCAATGAATGCTATCCAAACGCAGCAATGAGTATCAACTGGAGGGCAAGTCTGGTGCCAGCAGCTGCGGTAATTCCAGCTCCAAGAGCGTATACAAATGTTGCTGCTGTTGAAAAGCTCGTAGTCAACCCCTGGGCATGGGGCTGCAGGGCGTCCGGCCGCTCTGCTGGGGCTGTCTCCCGGCCGTCAGGCCGGGTGGCGGCCTCCGTGGATGCGCTGCTGGATTCAAACCCCCTGCAGATGGTCCCCGTGCCCGCTTTGCATGGGTTCGGACCGCTCCGGCAAGAAGCCTCCTTCAGTGGTGGCTGATGCGGTCATGCCTCTGACATGGGCGCGGGTCACTTGCGACCCGACCTCGGAGCCGTCCATGGATGCCACTGTGAACAACTCAGCGCGTCCAAAGCAAACGTGACTTGATTGCATGATTCAGCGCGGGATGGCAAAGGATCGACCATATGTGGACACAGCTGTTCTGCTGAGTCTCAGGGTCCGCAAAGGGCAACGCAGTGCTGGTGCCCCCAGATGGCCGGAGGCTATCCGCTCCGGCGGTGGCCTTCACCGGGCAGCTGGGCGGTGCTGGCTCTGAACGGCAGTGATGGGTCTGTTCGTCGTGATGGATATTGACACGCCAGAGGTGAAATTCTCAGACCGCTGTGGGATCAACTGCGGCAAAGGCGTTCCACTGGAGCATGTTCGTCGATCAAGAACGAGAGTGTGGGGAGCGAAGATGATCAGATACCATCGTAG
>CAXIWF010002151.1:0-15575 GCA_964036045.1 Eutreptiella sp. 'Long Island Sound 2002' | reverse complement strand
TGAGTTCTGGTGGTGCCGGGGGGCGGGTATTACTGAGTGGCCTTTGATGCGGGGCCGATGGCTACTGAGAACCAGTTTCCCTGCCAGACGCTAGAGGCATGTCTGGGCACGAGGCTGCACGGCAACAAAATCAGAACGAAACGCCCTTCAGTGCCATTGCCATGGGCGCCTTCCGCTGTGACAGACCCCAGACCCCAGACCCCCCCCCCTCCCCCGGAGTTGCGATGGACCACACACCCCCTCACACCCGACGACTTCCGGGTACTCCAACGCTCGTGTCATGGCTGGGGCCCGCACCACGACCCAGGCCCCTGCACGCCCCATGAGGGCCCCCAGGCTGCGCAGGGCAGGCGAGGGACACGACCGGGGACACCGGGGCGCGCGCGACGGGGGCGCCGAGTCCGGCACAGGCCAACGGACCTGAGGGGTACGGCGGTGCATGTGCTGCCGCATGCCCCCCCCCCGCAGTCCCCCTCCGTGCCGGGGGGGGGGGGGGGAACCCAACATCTATGGCTCAAAATGATACCCACGTCGCGCTGATCATTTTGACTACTCAAATGTGGGGGGTGGGGGGGGGAATTATTGGTGGAAAAAATTTTTTCAGGCCAAATTTTGTGTTCCTGTGCCTTTGGCGCCAACATCCGTTCTTACACAAAACAAAGGGCCCGACACGGAACCCCATTTCTCCAACCCCCCCCCCCCCCCCCCCTCCTTCGGCGGGCGTCCATGTCACCCCCCCCCCCCCCCCCCCCGCAGAGCAATTTTCAGGTCGCCCAGTCCCCCTCCGTGCCGCTGGGCTGACCCACTGTGCACTGCCCCACACTCACTAGCGATCCCAGTGACCCAGTGCTCCGCGAGAATGGCTGTGGGTTTCTTTGTTGTTTTGGAGGCATCGTGGAGGGTTTCAGGCAAACTGCCGTGGACTGTCACCCGGGCACTCCCTAATTCAAACTGAAAAAAACGGGAAATGATGACCAGACCCCCCCCGTAGTATTCGGGCTGCAGCCGACGGCGGCTGGGCAGCCGAGCGGTGGTGTTCGGCGCTCCCTGAGCCTTAGCGCCACCAAACAAAAACAAAACCAGAAGACACGGTGGTAGAGGAGTGCCCTGACGGCTGCTGCCAGAGGCGGTGTAACGTCTGCCTGTCACGACCGCACGCCCCACACACCTCCTTGAGTCCCACAGAAGTTGGAGTGCCTCAGGCGGTTGTCGACCGTGCCCTCGGAGTACCACGTGGTCGTGCCGGAGGCGTAGGTGACGTGCACGGTGATCCACTTGTTCATGGTCTTGGGCGCGTGCGACAGGAAGCAGCCCGGCCCGTAGCTCATCCAGTAGGGGTCGGCGTTGCGGCTGCGGACGTACATGCGCGCCTCGATGGTGAATGAGGACGGCCAGGTCCAGGGGGTGATGATGGCGTACTTCACGCTGTCGCCCGGCAAGTGGAGGGCTCCGACAGCCCCGGATGCTGAACGGGGGAGAGGGGTAGACGCCACCACCCGGGGCCGTTGTCAGGAGGGACCAGAACGAGAGAAAGGGGGGGGGGAGGGGCTTCAGAGATGCATTAGAAGGGAAGGGGCCTCAGAGGCGGCCCCAGAAGCGGTTCGACAGGCGGTTGCAGGAGGTTGCCAAAGCGGTTGGGGGCGGTTACTGTCGGTTACAAATGCCATTGAAGCTGGCACTTGCCGTCAGGGAGACGTAGCTGGGCACAGGCTGGGCGCCCTGAAGAGGGGGGGGGGGTTGGCACAAGGCCTTGGTGGTTGGCTCTGTTAGCCTGTGGCGGCTGAAGCAATGCATCCCTGGGGGGGATGCAAGTACTGCAACAAGTGCCTCCCGCTGTAATGCCAGACTGTACAACAGACGTCGGGCACGCCATGACAGGACAGCGACGCTCATTGTTGCGCGGGTGGTCAACTCCCGGGATGAGCAAGCGCAGAGCACCGCCGCTGGAGGGGTGCTGGTGGGCGATGGTGGGGTGTCCTCAGGTGGTTTGTACATGCAACATTCTGTTGGTTGGCGCTCCCCCCCACAGTGGCTCTGCACAACAGGCGATGCAGTGCGTGATATACCGTTTGGGTCTGTGTCATGAGGATGCCTCTTTGGCAGAGTTAAGTGGGGGGGTTGGGGTCCTGGAACCAAAAAAACCAAAAATTTGTGTACCAAAAACAGCCCCAATCAATATTTCCTTTTGGAAAATTTCATTTTTTTCCCACAATGAAATCCAGGTCCAGGGGGGGGGGGGGGTTGGCACAAGGCCTTGGTGGTTGGCTCTGTTAGCCTGTGGCGGCGCCTATTGGCCTCTCGCCTTTGAACCTTCTGCTATGACAAGCAGGCATCCGTACTACTGCGGGCATCCCTCTGCCCGGGGGGGGAATCCACAATGCAACTTCTGCCCATGGCGTCCTCCCCTGACAGCCTGATCAGTGCCCGGTATGCGGTCATCACGAAGACCCCAGGCTGGGAGGTGCTCACCACAACCCGCAACGTGAATGTCACACAAGGCCATGGGTGCTAGCTCACCAATGTGTGACTTGCTGGTAGTGCGTTCCGGGGGGGGGGGGTGTCAGACCCCCCCCACCCCCCCCCCAGGAGATGCTGAGTTGTTAAGCAAAACTCTGCTTTTTGGACTGCTCGGGGTGTGCGCCACGAAGGCTGCACATGCCCGTACCCGAAATGCCCTTCAGCCACTGGAGCACCCTCCAAACTTCACGGTCATAGGGATGACTGAGTGGGCAGCGTGTCGGCGCCGGCGTGGGAGGGGCACCGCCGGACGGAAGCAGCACTTGTGATGGTCCGCCCAGAGCCGCTGGAATGTTTTGGGATTGCAATACTCCCCCTCAGAACCGACCCAAGCACAACAAAGACCATGGCTCCCCGAGGGGAATGCACACACACGCCATCGTTGCTTGCAAACGCTGGGGAAAAGGGTGTTTTTTTGTTGGCAGGCGAGACTGGAACAGGTGTCGCTCTGCCCATCGGCGGAGGGGAGGGACACTGCGGCCTGATACCACTCCTGGGCCCACGGCCGGGGGGTTGACATCGAGGGTGGGAAACACCCCCCAGTCGTCCTTTGAGATGCGCGTAGTACTTCCGAGTGTACACACTTGCTCACCTTTTGAGACTGTGCGCGGGGGAGGGGGGGGGGCGGTGCCAGAAAGCCTCGGGGAGTGTGCCAGTTGGTGCTGCCAGATACATGCGCTGGCTTGGGCTTTCAGGAGAAAATTGTTTGTCACACTTTAGAAGGCGGTTTGGTTCCTTTGGATTCAGCGTGCACCGCATTCCTTACCTGGATCGTGCATAAGAAAAGGGAAGCGGGGGGCCCCACCTCCGATGGCTGTCAGCCGTTCTACCCCTCAGACGCCAGCAGGTGCACAACCACGTCCTTGTCGCACGGCAGCCCTCCCGCCGCTCACCAGCGCTGCCTCTGCCCCGGTGGCATGCACTCCACTGCGGGCGCCGGCAGCCCCTTTCCCCCCTTCGGTCATCGCCGGCCCCGCGAAGACTCGGAGGGCGCTCGCCACCACACGTCACGTGGCCAATGTAACACACGGGGGCGGGGGTTGGGGGGGGGTTGGGATGGGGGACAGGCGGGGAAAGCGTCCCTTCAAGCGCAGGCCTCCGGTCCCCCCCCCCTTAGTGCTGGCCTCCCGCACGCCCGGACATCCCCAGAGCGCGTCCTCTGGGAATGACATGCAGGCCTCGCCGGAGGGTTCCGCCCCGGCGTAGGGCACCACCCACAAGAAGGTCACGATGCCAAACCCACTGAACGGCAACCGGCGAGGGCTGCAGGGCAACCGACGGAGGTCGGAAGGTGACGACGGAACGGTCAGAGGGTGCAAGCGATCATCGCACGTCCTCCTACACCGCAGCCACGCGCCGTCCGCGGCTGAGGTGCCTGCGCCTCGTCAACACATCCAATTGGCACTGGCAGAGGCCCCAAAGGACCTCAGCAACGGAGCCCATGTGCAGCACATGTCAGAGGGGCACGGCATACCGCACGTTGGCATTGCCGAGTACGGCACGTACAACGGCGCACCGACGACGCTCATCGTGGTCCCGTACCCGGAGATGTCGGTGGCCTGCATCGGGTCGTTGCCGTCGAACAGCCACGCGGCCGCGAGGGGCGCCCCGGGCTCCGGGCACGTCGCGCCGAGCGCCGCGCGTTCGGCCACTTTGGAGGCGTCAAAAGCGGTTGAATAGACGTAGAGGTAGGCCACGTCCATATTGGCCGCCTGGTTCACGTCGAAGTTACCTCCAACGACGTCTTGGTCTTGACCCAGGACCAGTGCACCGCCCTGCCCGCCGCACCAGTTGTCCTTCTCCAGGCCGTTGTCGATCACACCATCCGAGTAATACCTGCCAAACGGCGCGCCCCAAATTGCCAACGAGGGAGACTGCCGCGCCGGGGGACGCCAAGAGACCGGGTGGGAAGAGCAGCGGGAGCGAGGAGGGGCAGAGTCCTCCTTAAGAGGGGGGGGGGGGGGGTTGGCACAAGGTGGATTTCGTTGTGGGACATTTCGCGCAGCCCCCGGATTTGGTGTGGTACCCCCTGCCAGAGTCCACAATATGTGCGAGAAATTTGCGAAGGACCCTGAATTCGGTGTGGGAAATTTCGCGGTCCATTTGAAACGCGAAATTTCCCACGCGAAATTTAAGTGCCACGAAACCCCCCCCCCTTTGCATTATGCACGGGCCTTGGATTATGCAATGCACAATTATGCACGATGCATTTCGACGGAGACACAAGGGGATTGCAAACAAGAGGGATCCTGGGACTGCTAACCTTCTTTCGTTTGGCAGCAGGAGGGACACCACGTTCCTCATTTTCAGACGATGGAAGAATTTCTCCGTCTTGCGAAGCATCCTCCGCAGTGGAAACATGTGCAAGTGCATTTTGGTGGACAGAATTGTCCATGATAAACACAACCATTGAACTGCATTGGACAAGATGAAGATTATGTACAATTATGCACCATTATCCCAATCAGCCAAATTGTGCACTATGCACAATTATGCACGTGCATAATTTTCCCTCCCCTGCTTTGACGCTGTTCCTGCGCCACAAGTACCTGCTCACCCCTCCCGAGTACGTGATGTGCACCGTGATCCACTGCAGGGTCGTCATTGGCTCGCGGGACGTGAGGCAGTTTTGGTTGTTGGCGGTTGCATAGCTGAGCCAGTGCGCATCGGACGCCCCGCCCCGGACGAAGAGCCGGGCCTCCACCGTGAACGAGGCCGGCCAGCTCCAGGGGTTGGCGATGGAGTACATCGTAGTGACGCCGGTGAATTGCACCGCGCCGGTACCGCCAGGGGTGGAAGCTGCTGCACCTGGAGGGGAGGGGCAGGTGTATTGAGCGAGGTGCAACCCTCTCCCACCCTCTCCCAACCCTCTCCCACCGTTTCCCAACCCTCCCCCACCCTCTCCCAACCCTCTCCCACCCTCTCCCAACCCTCTCCCACCCTCTCCCACCCTCTCCCAACCCTCTGCCACCGTCTCCCAACCCTCTCCCACCGTCTCCCAACCCTCTCCCACCCTCTCCCAACACTCTGGAGGAGGCCAACATGCTGGGGCATGCAAAAATCCAGAAGCAGGAGTCTGACACGTTTGCACACCCCCATCACCTCTTCCATCCGCTCCATGTCTGCAGGTGCTTATGTTCTGACCGTTGGCAAGCATTGTGGAGGGAGCACCATCAATCCCTTGGAAGACGGTACAGCTTATGGTTGGGCACCAGGCGCTGGTGGGATCAAGCCTTTTTTGTGATACGAGGGGAGGGGGGGGGTGAAATCTTGGAGGAGGCAGGCACTTTTTCAGGGCAGGCACTGCTTTTGTCCTACCCCTACCCTAGGGGGGGGGGGGTCCAGTCAAGGAGGCAGGCACCCACTCACCGCCTTGTCCATAGTACCTACCCACCTCTGGTACATGCAGCTCAGGGGTGGAATAGATATTTCACTTTGAATCTAGTCCCTCACAAAATCTCAACCTGGCCCAACCTGCTGTGGCTGGCGCCTTAATTACCCCAGTGCCCGGGAATCAAACCTAGGATCTCTGGACCGCAGGCGTAATGTACCCCCCGCCCCCCTTGCAAACTCCCAGGGTAGCGCGCGACGGTCTCCCGGGTGGGAGGGGGAGACGGTCACCAAGTGACGGTCTCCCGGGGGGGGGGGGGGGGAGATTGCAAGGGTATCTCAAGGCAAACTTTAGCGCCCGCTTGCACAGCCAAACCAGTCCGTTTGGCGGCTGGCTTTCCTCTTGGCTGGGGGGCAGCCTTTCCTCTTGCCTTGGGGGCAGCCATACAACGCCTTTGGAGAGAGAATATCACAGAACATACACAGGTGCTTGATTTGTAGTACTGGGAAAGCAATGCAAGGCGTAAAGCAGATGGGCAACACAAACCAGCACAATACATGTTAACTAGAAAAACATGGAAGTGACGGTCTCCCGGGGGGGGGGGAGATTGCAAGGGGGGGGACTTTGCAAGGGAGGGGGGTAGTACCGCTAGGGTACTGACCGGATCTGGGAACATATCGCTCAGGGACAGAATGAAAATTTTGCTTACAAATATTTTCCGCAAAAAATGCCAACCCACTCTTGGCCTACCCCCACGGGGGGGGGGGGGGTGATTCCGCTGAGGGCACCCAGAATTTCCAAAAAGGCAGGCAGGCACCCCCCCCCTTGGGGGAGGGTATCCAAGCCACTAAAAAAAGGCTTGGGTGGGATAGAAGCATGCAAAGCCAAGTGTACGAGCTCCGCATCATGCTCAGCATTTATTTGGCGCACTACAGACAGCACGTGTTTCTGGAAGTCAAGCGCATCTACCAGCACTCTGTACACCATGTCTAACCATAATTGCTATTTGAAGAACCCCGATGCAGGTTTGTAATTGAGCCGTGTGCGTCAGTGCCGACCCTTCCCTGCCAGTCTGCATGTGTCTCAAAAGTCAGTAGGAGGGGAGCACTGCGAAAAAAGAATACTGTCATCGGTCAGCTCTTGGGAAAAGCAATTCAAAACGACGGTCCTCTGGAGCATGCAACTGGGCGATGATGGATGGCACTGCCCATCGTGTTTGCTCGTGCTGCACTGTCACTTGGTATGGCATGGAGTATAGCCCAGCTGTTTGTGATCACGCCTGTGCCGCAGGCTAGTGTGGGCTTTTGCAGGCTTGTTGGAGCTGCTGCAATATATATAGTGTGGAAAGGCCTGAGATCCATTGCAACTCCGGGGGGGAGGGCCTTCCACGCCTGTTTCCCAACCCCCCCCCAACCCTATTACGCTTCCAGCAAGCGGCACAAGCCCACCCCCCCCCCCCCCCCAACTGAAAATACCCCCCCCTGTGTGTTGTATGTACACCGCAAATTGACCTTAACCAGTCCTGAACCCACTACCTAAGGTTCAACCTAAGGTCTCAACACCGCTTGACCACAAGTGGCCGAATGGGGCCAGCAATAGCACCTCTGGGAGGGAATGACCACTGACCTGGATGCACACATACCCTTCTAGAGCCCGGAGGACCAGAGAACAGCGTGGAAGAGGGCACAGGGAAGCACAATCCCAGGGCGACAAAAGGCGATGACAGCTGTGGGGCAGGCGCAGCTAGAGCCTCATGCGGACATTGCAACCTGACCATTTGAAGCCTATTACGCTCTTGGGGCTGGGCCCACCAACATGACCCCACACGCTGCCATTCCACATTCCACACACATTTGACAGATCGTATCTCAGATGCGTCGTGCCCCCTACTTGGGGGAAGGCGCTACACTCATTGGTTCAAACCACCTACCCATAGCCAGGGGAGGGGGCTGCCCCCTTCCAATGCACCGCAACCAAACATTGTCTTGGAGGCTAATGGTTGCAGGAGGCTGTTGGCCGCTCGTTGCCATCGAGGGGGCTGGGGGTTGGTATGTGCCACATTTGGAACGGCAAATTTTGGTGCAGAGAAAATCTGGCCCGTTCTTAAATGCCGCTAAATTTTGGTACAAAATGCCCCACACACATGCACAACAAGCATATTGTGGGGTCCTTGACTTGTCTCCCCCACTGCAAAAGACAATTGGGACAGAGGGCACCCAAATGATGCAGATCCAATTGTCAAACCATGAAAGCAACAAGGCTTTGTTTTCCAGGAGAAACCGGTACTTGGTCTTGTGCCCTTCATTCACTATTACCCAGTCGCAAGGGGGATTGGTGTCTTGCGCGGGTCACAGCGTTGGATCCTATTGCAATGCCTCAAAATGGAGCGATTGTGAAGTCCAATCCATTGCGAAGGGAATGGCTCCGATGGAAAGCATGTTGGGGCTGATCGCTGAATAATTTTCAGACTGATCCGCCTGAAATCCATGCTAGAAAATTGCTACCATGGGCACATGCCACCACCTGGCACTATTACATGGAAATTACTATTTACATGTGTATTTGTTCTTTGGGATGCAAGGACATGAAATCAAGGGTGAAAGGGGATGAGGAGAAGGATGAGGATTTTCTCGGATCGCTTCTGTCCAAGTCCTCATGTGTAACAACATGTTCACACTAAGGACAAGGGGCTAGGTACGAGTGCCAAACAGAAGACTAATGTCGCAACCATTCTGTTTCAAAATAGAACCATTGCTTTTCCATATCAAACACCATACCAAAAGGTATCTTCCCACCTCAAAATGGGGTTGGTATGATTTTGAATAAATTTTGTGTGGAACGCATCTACATCTCTTTCTCTGATGTCTCCACCCAGTGCCTCCATTGACCAAATCCGGCATAAGCTCCAATGTTCCAGCGTACCAGCGGCCGGCAGTTTGATTGGCTCTTTTTTTATTTTGCAGTAAGCACAGCCCTGTGGTTGACTGGGGTTCAGGCAGAAGTCAGCAATTTCCCCTTTGTCCTCTCTCTGCCCTGTCACCTCTGTCCCACCCAAAGTATGTTTTTTTGTGCTTCTCTGGCAGCGCTGTCCGCATTTTTCTCCAAACACCAACAATTTGTCCGATCCCAGGCCCCAATTGTCCCCCATTTTCCCCAAATTGGCCAATTTGGCAAATAGACTTTCCGCCAACTTCAGGAAGCTAGAAATTAGTGCCCCGGAAGTGGGCTGTGGGGTGGATGAGGCCACATGATAGGCCACTGTGCCACATGTATGTGCTAGGGACCAATTGTCCCCCATTTTCCCCAAATTGGCCAATTTGGCAAATAGACTTTCCGCCAACTTCAGGAAGCTAGAAATTAGTGCCCCGGAAGTGGGCTGTGGGGTGGATGAGGCCACATGATAGGCCACTGTGCCACATGTATGTGCTAGGGACCACTGGCCCCCACATGTCGCTGCCTCCATGATAAACCTGGAGGCACGCGTGCAAGAGGATATACGTCACGCCACACCACGCCATGGCTTCTGTGGCATGGGACGTTGGGTGGCTCGATGCACCATGACCCATGATCAGATGAGGGGAGCATTGCATGTGCAGCTGGCGCCTCAACGCTGGGTGGGGGAACTGCGCCCCTGCAAGTGGTAGCAGCATGTTCTCACAAGCAATGAAGCATGAGAAGCCTACAAATGTTCGGCTTATAAACCCTTCTTGCAATCACACACCATGCGGAACAACTGCACATGCTCACCACTTGAAGATGCCTTTGAAGATGCCTTTGCTTGAGGTTTAGGGGCTGGTCTGGGCTGAGGCAACTTTTAAGTTCTTGGGAATGAAATCGTCTTGCATGTGGTTTCTTGTAAAATACAACTTCCCATCAAAGACATGGGCCATTCCCACACACCTCAGACAGCCTTAGCCCGAACAAATTCACTGGGAGCATCATCAGAGTCAATAGAATCATCGCTTGAAGAAGAGGACTCTGAAATGGGGTGGGTTCAAGTTGGCAAACACTCACAACAAACCTATGTGACTGGCAAATTCGTCACCAAACCTGTGTCTTACATGGCCGCACTACATTTTGTACAGAATAAAATTGGGTGCCAAACTACGGTCCCCATGGCTGCTGTAGCTTGGACAAGCCTCTTTGCAACCACAATTGCAGTCATTCTGCGGTGGCTGTTGGAGCGGGGGCGCGGCGTGCGGCCAAAAAATGAGGGTTAGGTGCTAATGGGCCCCAGCAAACAGCCCTTGGAGTCGCCACTGCCGTGATGAGCCATAGACCCCCAGCCGGTAGCCAAGGAGCTGCATGTGGCCCCCTTGGTACAGAACCGCAGTTGCATGCCAGTTACAGTGGTCTCGGTGCTACAGGTACTATGGCACTCATGCTTCGTAGCTTTGTGACCCGGGGCTACCGATGTAAGAGTTTGTGACCCAGGGCTACCGATGTAAGAGTTTGTGACCCAGCGCTACGGATGTAAGAGTTTGTGACCCAGCGCTACGGATGTAAGAGTTTGTGACCCAGGGCTACCGATGTAAGAGTTTGTGGCCCAAGTGCGGGAGAGCGCAGTGTGATGCATGGAGCGTGTGCATGGGTGCAGCGGGGCATCTTCTCATGTGCAACTGCTTTGCAGGGGATGCATAGCAAGAGCAGGGGGTCTGGGTTGCGGACTACCCGAGCCAAGGACAGCCTCGCTTCCAGCAAGCTTGCGGCTTGCGGGCCCCCCGCCGCGCCCGACAGCCGCCATGTCGTGGCAGCATGGCCATGTTGGATGCTGGCGGCGCGCAGGCCCTTTGAAGTATGGGCGGGCAAGGCGCACTGTGCCCGAGCATGTATCTTGGCAATGCCGTGACGGAGGGCTTCGGAAAAGTTATCATGTGCTTTGCATTGGTGAACACGTTTGATGCCCTTTGTTTGACACCCCCCCCCCCGCCCTCCGGCATGCGCTTGAAGTGGGGGAGGGCACCCCCCATCTCGAGGCGATCCTTCAACGCAACATACTACACGCGGTGGGCATGTCGGAGTACGGCACAATGGGGGGCGCGCCCACAATGCTGAGGACCTCACCGTTGCCGGAGAGGTCCGTGGCCTGCGCCGCGTGGGAGCCATCAAACGCCCATGCGGCCGCGAGCGGCTCCCCGGAGTCGGGGCACGCCGCACCGAGCGCCGCGCGCGCGGCCACTTTGGAGGAGTCGAACGCAGTGGAATAGATGTTGAGGTAGGCCACATCGATGTTGCCGGTTTGGGAGAGGGAGAAGCTGCCTCCGAAGCTGTCCTGCTCCTGTCCCAGGACAAGTGCACCGCCTTGCCCGCCGCACCAGTTTCTGAACCTGAGGCTGTTATCTGTCGCCCCATCCAAGTACCACCTGCCAAATGTAGAGGGGCATAGACTGTGGATGACTGTTGTCTCCGAGAGTTGCGGGAAGAGGCCAAAAAACTGTGGGGGGGGGGGGGAAGAGAGGGAGGGAGGGAGGCAGGAAGGGAGCGAAGGAGGGGGTGAGGGGGGGGATGGACGACTGATGGCTGAGGGACGCTAGGCATGACCCCAAGGGAGGCCCCTTCACCATACACCTCAATGCTGGGCTCCCGCTGAAGGTTTGGGGCATGCACCCCAAACAAGGTGCCGGCCTGCATCCCTATATCCCCCGCTCGTTGTCCCCGCACCCCCCGTGTGACATTCCGTCGGTTTGCTGTTTCTTGACGGGGCCCTGGACAGTCACCCGTTCTTCCCTTCGCATGTTGAATTGGGTCGCTGCGTTCTGTCAGCCGCTGCGGCCGGTGCTCCTGCTGGTGTCGTTTCCGCGTTCGCGGAGCCCAACAGTTGGTGCACCTTCCCCTCCCTCCTCCACATCCTCGTGAGTCATCCCCGCACCCCACCTGTCCTCCCTCGCACTTGCGCATCCCCATGGGCCCTCCCCACATTCCCCGACCTTCGCCTTCCCTTGTCCCCCTGCAATCCCCCTCCTGCCCACAACACGGCTTGCTGAGACCGGCAGATACAGTAGTATGTGGTATTCCTGCCAGCAGGCTTCCCTCCCCCACCCCCCAGCAATGAATGTACAGGGGTATGCAAGGGGTCCTCCTCAGGGCTTGCTCGAGAGACATGCATGCGTTAACGGGGACCGTGTCGACAGACCACAGACCGCCTTCTCGTGTGCACGGGTCGCCGCCCCCTCCAGGGCGCCCAGCCTATGCCCAGCCACTGTCTCCCTGACGGCAAGTGCCAGCCTCAATGGCATTTGTAACCGACAGTGACCGCCCCCAACCGCTTTGGCAACCTCCTCCATCCACCTGTCCAACCGCCTCTGGGGCCCCTCTCAGGTCTCTTCCCTTCTAATGCCTCCCTGGTACAGAGAGGTCTCTCTTCCCCTTGTTAAGTGCCATCGCCACCACGCTCAGGGGGATATTGCTGTTGAGTTCAGTACAACCCCCCGCCCTCGGCCCGAAAAGCCCCTGCTACCGCCAGTGCACCGGCCCATCCAGGCACCCCGTGAGGCATACCATCGGCTGTAGCCCAGGGGCAGGGCACTGTGCGAGCTGGCGTGTTTGCCGTGTTGTGGAGGGGCGTGTGTCGCATGGTCCGGAGGACTCGAAAGGCCGTACAATGGGGGCCCATGGGGGGAGGGGGGTACCTGCATTGCACACCACATCCATTAGATCCAGTGCATGATTTCATTTTGCAGGTGCGCCGGAAGCAGCCCCCTGTGACTGTAGTCTCAAGTACCTCAGGCCTGCCAAATGCCATGCCCCGTTGCAGGAATACCACTGTATCCGTGGGCTTCAGCAAGCTGTGTTGCCGGACAGGGGGTGGGCGGGGGGGGGGGGGGGTTCCTTCGGGGCGGGATGGAATAGAGCAGACAAGGGGTCGGCGGGTGTACCGGCTCCGCGGACAGTCGGCCGGACAGTTGGCCGGCCGGGCCGGTCAGCCGGCCGGCCGGCCGACTATCTGTTTCATCCCGGCAACCCCCCATCAACAGGCCCCCTCCCCGGTGAACCTCCCCCCCTTCCAAGGCATTCCTGCTCTGTACCCTCTGTACCCTCTGTACCACAGCTCCCCGAACCATGCGAACAATGGCGCAAAGGGATGCCCAGTGCGTCCTTGCGGGCCGGGGTCTCTCCTTGTTCGTGGCTGCCCACCGGTGGGGGGTCCCCCTAAGTGTCCAAAGGACTGGACCTCCGAGGTCACGAGGCAGTTTGGACGCCTTTTTTTTTTCCACAACGTCCTTCGCCAAACTGATCAGCGCGTCGTGGCCCCTGGACCCCCCCCCAAGCCCTCCTTTGCCCGCTGCCCAGTGGCGCCTTCGCTGAACCCCCGATTTGTTCGAAAACTTCCCCCACATTGGGGGGGGGGTGCCATAACGGCCGAGAGAGTACGTCGGTTGGTACTTTGGACGTGGGGAGGGGGGGTGCAATACTGGCGTCATGACACGGGGCCAGAGCGGCCAGGCAGAAGGGCATTCTTAGCCGTTGCCGGTCCCAACCAGACTTGCCACTAGCATCTGCCAGCTCAGACGTGATCGGATGGAGCAGGGTCCTACTGAGCCACACGCTGGACGCGGCACGTTCCTACTGAGTTCCGGTGGTGCGGGGGGCGGGTATTACTGAGTTGGCCCTTGATACGGGGCCGATTCCTACTGGGAACCAGTTTCCCGGCCGGACGCTAGTGGCACGTCTGGTCCCAAAGTGGCCAAACAACGCATGGGGGCGTTGGGGCGGTGGGGTAGAAGGCGGCATCGGCTGCAAGGGGGTCCGCGATGCCCTTCCCGCTGTCCCACACACGTACCTCGTCGTTCCCCCAGAGTACGTGATGTGCACCGTTAGCCACTGATGGAGCGTGCCCGGGGCGCGGGACACGAAGCAGTTGCTGTTGCCGGGGGACGCGTAGCTGAGCCAGTGCGGGTCCGACGAGCCGGACCGCACGAAGAGCCGGGCCTCCACCGTGAACGAGGCCGGCCAGCTCCAGGGGTTGGCGATGGCGTACATGGTGGTGGTGGTGCCCGGCAGGTGCAGAGCGCCCGCTGCTGTGCCTGTGGGAGACGGTGGCGGGGGCATCAGGCGGATGGCAGGGCAGGGGCCCGCAAAGGCGCCACACACAGAAGACCTCCAAGGCGGCCCCAGTAGCGGTTAGACAGGCGGTTTGGAGGAGGTTGCTAAAGCGGTTGGGGGCGGTTACTGTTACTGTTACTACCAAATGCCCTTGAGGCTGGCACCTGGCGTCAGGGGGGACAGTGGCTGGGCGTAGGCTGGGCGCCCTCGAGGTAGAGAGAGGCCCCCCAATCCTAACCCTAGTCAAGACTGGATCTTGGCACCGAGATGGTGAGGCAGGGACCATCGGGTACACCGGTAGAAGGGGCGGAATAAGGATGCATGTTGAGGGACAACAAGAAGCACTGAGGCCGCTGCTCCCCCTACACCCGCAGTCCTGGGGCGGCATGGTAGATGGATGGGTACATGGGTGGGGATGTACAGCTGTTCGAGGCAAGTGCTGTGGGGTGGGGACAATGGCCGGGGGGGGGGGGGGGGGATGTATCAGAAGGGGAGGGAGCGGGAGGGGGGGTCTGAAGGGGAGGGGGGAGGGGGGTTTGGCTGGGACGCCCCTCCTCCCAGGGTCCCCCTATGGTCTCCGCCGAAGGGGGGCCCTAAATTTTCTAAGCTTCAATCCTCTTGGGGCCGAAGGTGCCGAAGCAAAATTGTGGCTGTCAGCCTCAAACATTGGAAGGGGAGGAGGGGGAGTCTAGGGGGGGGTACCCCCCCCTCCTCCTGCGGTGTACGGCCGTTCTAATACATCACGGGGGGGGGGGGGCTGGCCCACTCTGGCGGTGTTGAGGGCAGGCGGGGCACCATCATAGTGCCCCTCCTGAGCCATGTACTGAACGGAATGATGTGCCATTGTCTGCGCCGGGAGACCCCATGCGGTCATTGCATCGCCATCCCGGGGTAACCCGCTCAGAAGGACCTGACACCCACGCGATGGGGGGGGCGAAGGGGGGAGGGATAAGGTCAAGGCAGAAAAAAGGAGAGACATAGAGAGTAGGCAGGCGTGAAGGGAAAGCAGGGGAGAGAGAGAGAGAGAGAGAGAGAGAGAGAGAGAGAGAGAGAGAGGAGAGAGAGAGACGAGGGTGTGCAGAAACGGAAAAGGACAAGGAGAGGGTGACGGAGCAAAAGGAATGGAGAGGCAGAGGACAGATATCCGGCCGCCATTGGCGGCTTTTGCAGCTGTTGAGAAAGCCTCCCTTCCAGCCCCCTCCCCCTCAAGCGCCGTTGGGGGGGGGGGGGGTCGTTTGCTGGAGCCTGCCTGTCCTCTCTGTCTGCCGGCTCCCATGCGGCTGCGCTTGCTGTCTGCGTCTGTTGTCTAGTGCACTGCCTTGCTCTCTCTCTCTCTCTCTCTCTCTCTCGCGCGCGCGGTTTGAGTCGCCATGCTGGCGGTTGCAAACCGCAGGGGGGGGGCGGGGGGGGTTCAGTTCCGGACCCACCCAAACTCCGAGCATCGTGGGCAGGGGGGTCCGGGGGGGGGGGGGGTTTCGTGGTTTGGGGGCATTTTTGAATTTCCCCGGCCAATTCTGAGTATTCACCACAAATGGAAAATAGTAGGGTAATCCGGCAGAAAAGGCCCACGCACCAACCACGCAAAAGGCACACACGTCACTCCGACGCGTGTGCCCTCCGGTATGGTCCCGCCCGGGAACCACGGGATTCTGTTGAACATCCCTGTCTGTTGTCTGGGTGGCGT
>CAXIWF010002149.1:0-11868 GCA_964036045.1 Eutreptiella sp. 'Long Island Sound 2002' | reverse complement strand
CCCTTTGTTGACCCCATTCCTATCCTACCTGAGGGGGTGGGTGTAAGTGTCCTAGAGGCACATGCTGCAACACCTGCAACCCTTCCTAAGCCGGGTGCTGCCAGGCCAAACCTTGAGAACGCCAGCCATTCCCAAGGCAACAACAGGGAACTGTGAACACCATACTTGACATGCAGCCCATTGATGTCCTCGGTAGCAGTGAGCTGGCATCAGCAATTGATTGCCCTAACCCTCCTACAGACAATGAGGTCATGGGTTACCTTGGGCCCCAGTGCCTTTGCCCAGAGGCTGGTCATAATATCAAAAAAAACAGTTTCGGAAATTCTATTGCCTTCGGCAAGTCCACCTCACAGAGAATCTACCGCGAGCAACACACACCCGAAATAGGGTGGAAACTACATAAATACCGGCTAAAACATGCTTTACATACCTTGGATGATCATTTTAGGTGATCACGGTATCAAAAAAACATGTTTCGAAAACTTCGATTTTTGAGCTGCCCAGGTGGGAAAACTGCATAAGGTTGTGTACCAATCCCTTGGGAGCCCCCCCACCCCCCCGGAACTAATACCCAAATAGGGTGAAAAGCATGTACATACGGCCCAAAACATGCTTTACATACCTTGGATGGTCATTTTAGGTGGTCACAATACCAAAAAAACAAGTTTCGAAAACTTCGATTTTAGAGCTGCCCAGGGTGACAAACTGCATTAGCAGGTTGTGTACCAATCCCTTGGGAGACCCCCCCCCCAACCTAATACCCAAATAGGGTGACAAACACGTAAATACAGCCTAAAACATGCTTTACATACCTTAGATGGTCATTTTAGATGGTCATAATATCAGAAAAAACAAGTTTCAAAAACTTCGATTTTTGAGCTGCCAGGGTGAAAAACTGCATAAGCAGGTTGTGTACCAATCCCTTGGGACCCCGCCCCCCCCCCCGACCTAATACCCAAATTGGATGAAAAACATGTAAATACGGCCAAAAACATGCTTTATATAGCTTGGATGGTCATTTTAGGTGGTCACAACATCAAAAAAACAAGTTTCGAAAACTTCGATTTTTGAGCTGCCCATAGTGAAAAAGTGCATAAAGCAGGTTGTGTACAAAAATTCCTTGGGAACCCCCCCCCCCCGGACCTAATACCCAAATTGGATGAAAAACATGTAAATCCGGCCTAAAACATGCTTTATATAGCTTGGATGGTCATTTTAGGTAATCACGGTATCAAAAAAGTAAGTTTCGAAAACTTCGATTTTTGAGCTGCCCAAGGTGAAAAACTGCATAAGCAGGTTGTGTACCGGCCCATTATGCCACTAGGCCATTATTGGTGGAAGCGGCCATTTCGCGTCTTTGGCACGGGTTGTGACCGGCTCTCAGCAAGGCTAGAGACTGCAAAAAACGTCCTTCTGTATCCTAGTAGGCATATATTGTCACAACATCCCCACTCACACCCCTCAGAGTGGATACCACGGGGTCACCAAGGTCGCCAAAACCGCGGACATCACAAAAATGGCTGAAAAGTGCATAAATTGCATTAGCGCTCGTCCCACTCCGCCCCATACAAACCCCATAGAGTCGGGACCCAGGGAACACTTTTTCGGCTGAAAATCGAAAAAAACCAAAAGATTCATGATTTTCGACCCAAACAAAGGGGGGGTCATTTTTTCGACATTTTGACCCCCCCCCCACCCCCCGACCCCCCCCCCCTCCCTTAAAACCTCAAAAAAATGGGTTTCAAGTGGGGGGGGTCTAGGGGGGTCCGGACCAAAACTCATTGGGGGATGCATTTATTGGACAAAATAATGATTTTACAAGGGGTTAAACTAACAATTCAACCCCTTGGGGTAGGGTACGCGAATAGGCCCAAAAAGGCCAAAATGGGGGGGTATGTGGCGTTTTCCCATATATACGCCTGCCTGGCTTTGATCTAACAACCTCTGCGAGGTGATTTCCATTTTCGAGCTGCCGAGGCGGCAAAACTGCACAAGTAGGTTGTGCCCTAGACCCCTTGGGACCCCCCCCCCCACCACATCCGAATAGGGTGAAAAACACATGAAAGGGGGCTAAAACATGCTTTACATTGCATATTTCATCATTGTAAGTGGTCACAATATCAAAAAAATGATTTACAAAGCTTTCCATTTTTGACCTGTAGAGGGTGGAAAACTGCTGAAGCAGCTTGTGCACACACCAAAGGCCATGGAACCACCTACAAACAGCAATTTGAAGCTTTTGGGGGGCCCATGGCTCGGGCTAGATGGGCCCAGTGGCCACTCCATGGGTCCCCATGGGTGCTCAAGTACCCGTATTGTCACCAAATGATCACGCAAACCCATCCCAGGGGCGAAAGAAGGGTTTCGGAAAAAGGCGATTTCGGAAATCTTGTAGGTGTCACTAAACAGCCTACACAACGGCAATTTCCGGGCTTTTGGGGGGGCCATGGCTCGGGCTATATGGGCTTGGCGGCCACTACGTGGGACCCCATGGGTGCTCAAGTACCCGTATTGTCACTAAAGGATCACCCAAACCCATCCCAGGGGCGAAAGAAGGGTTTCGGGAAAAGGTGAATTCTATTGCCTTCGGCAAGTCCACCTCGCATCTACCGCGAGCAACACACACCCAAAATAGGGTGGAAACTACATAAATACCGGCTAAAACATGCTTTACATACCTTGGATGATCATTTTAGGTGATCATGGTATCAAAAAAACATGTTTCAAAAACTTCGATTTTTGAGCTGCCCAGGGTGACAAACTGCATCAGCAGGTTGTGTACCAATCCCTTGGGAGACCCCCCCCCCCTTGGACCTAATACCCAAATCGGGTGAAAAACACGGAAATACGGCCTAAAACATGCTTTACATACCTTGGATGGTCATTTTAGGTGATCACAATATCACAAAAACAAGTTTCAAAAACTTCCATTTTTGAGCTGTCCGGGGTGAAAAGCTGCATAAGCAGGTTGTGCACCCGTCCCTTGGGAGCCCCCCCCCCCCCCCCCCGACCTAACACCCAAAAAGGGTGAAAAACACGTAAATACGGCCTAAAACATGCTTTCCATAGCTTGGATGGTCATTTTAGGTGGTCACAATATCAAAAAAACAAGTTTCGAAAACTTCGATTTTTGAGCTGTCCGGGTTGAAAAACTGCATAAGCAGGTTGTGCACCCGTCCCTTGGGAGCCCCCCCCCCCCCCCCCCCCCGGACCTAATACCCAAATAGGGTGAAAAACACGTAAATACGGCCTAAAACATGCTTTGCACAGCTTGGATGGTCATTTTAAGTGGTCACAACATCAAAAAACAAGTTTCGAAAACTTCGATTTTTGAGCTGCCC
This sequence comes from Eutreptiella sp. 'Long Island Sound 2002', assembly GCA_964036045.1. Classification (NCBI taxonomy): domain Eukaryota; phylum Euglenozoa; class Euglenophyceae; order Eutreptiales; family Eutreptiaceae; genus Eutreptiella; species Eutreptiella sp. 'Long Island Sound 2002'. The sequence continues at coordinate 8,527 of CAXIWF010002149.1, read as the reverse complement.
ATAGTGAAAAAGTGCATAAGCAGGTTGTGTACCAATCCCTTGGAAGCTCCCCCCCCCGGACCTAATACCCAAATCGGGTGAAAAACACGTAAATACGGCCTAAAACATGCTTTACATAGCTTGGATGGTCATTTTAGGTGATCGTGATGTCAAAAAAGTAAGTTTCGGAAACTTCGATTTTTGAGCTGTCCAGGGTAAAAAACTGCATGAGCAGGTTGTGTACCAGCCCATTCACTAGGCCATTATTGGTGGAAAGAGCCATTTTGCGTTTTTGGCACGGGTTGTGAACGGCCCTAAGCAAGGCTAGAGACTGCAAAAAACGTCCTTCCGTATACTAGGAGGCAGATACTGTCACAACATCCCCACTCACACCCCTCAAAGTGGATACCACGGGGTCACCGAGGTCGCCAAAACCGCCAACATAGCAAAAATGGCTGACAAAATGCATAAACTGCATGAGCGCTCGTCCCACTCCGCCCCATACAAACCCTATGGAGTCGGGACCCGGAAACACTTTTTCGGCTCAAAATCGAAAAAAACCAAAAGATTCATGATTTTCGACCCAAAAAAAGGGGGGGTCATTTTTTGACCCCCCCCACCCCCCCCCCCCCCTCCCTCAAAACCTCAAAAAAGTGGGTTTCAAGTGGGGGGGTCTAGGGGGGTCCGGACCAAAAACTCATTGGGGGATGCATTTATTGGACAAAATAATGATTTTACAAGGGGTTAAACTAACAATTCAACCCCTTGGGGTAGGGTACGCGAATAGGCCCAAAAAGGCCAAAATGGGGGGGTATGTGGCGTTTTCCCCATATATACGCCTGCCTGGCTTTGATCTAACAACCTCTGCGAGGTGATTTCGGAAATCTTGTAGGTGTGAGTAAATAGCCTACACACCGGCAATTTTCGGGGCTTTTGGGGGGGCCATGGCTCGGGCTATATGGGCTTGGCGGCCACTACGTGGGACCCCATGGGTGCTCAAGTACCCGTATTGTCACTAAATCATCACCCAAACCCGTCCCAGGGGCGACAGAAGGGTTTCCGAAAAAGTCGAATTTTTGGAAATCTTGCAGGTGTCACTAAACAGCCTTATCCAGCGTGAAAACGGCTAAGTCCTCACTAGCAAGGGCCATAGGGGGGGGCGGCCGGGGGTACCCGGAGTTCGGATCCGGGACCCCTGCCATGGGTTAGGGGGTCCATGTACAAGAAAAAAGTTGCCCCGGACCTGGGTGCAAATCCACACACAGCACCCACAATACGCAAAGAAGTTTTGCCCCCCCCCCCCTGGGCGGGAAGAAGATTGCTTTGCAGGGGGGGGGATGGCACGGAAGCCCATTTCTCCAACCCCCCCCTCCCCCTCCTTGGTCGCCGTGCCGAGAGGGGGGTGTGGGCTGGGGCTGCCCTACCTGCCGTGCCGGAGGGGGGGGTCCGACCCCAACATACATGGCTCAAAATGATCCCCACGTCGCGCTGATCATTTTGACTACACATATGTGGGGGAACGTTTTTTCGTGAAAAAAAATTTTCCGGGCCAAAATTTGTGTTCCGGCGCTTTTGGCGCCAACATCCGTCCTTACACAAAACAAAGGGCCGGGCACGGAAGCCCATTTCTGGAACGCCCCCCCCCCCCCTCCTTCGCCGGGCGCCCATGCCATCCCCCCCCCCGCAAAGCCAGTTTCGGGCCGCCCTGACACCCCCCCCCCACCCCCCCCACCCCCACCCCCCCAAAAAGGGGTACCCGGGTACGGGGGGCTAAAGGGGTCAAAAACAAAAAATTCATTGGGGGATCATTTTCTCTCCTAAAATGATGATTTTACAAGGGGTTGGACATCCAGTACCATACCTTGGGGTATCTTACGCGAATGACCCCGAAAAAGGGGGGTATATGGCGTACGCACCTGCGCTTGATCTAACAACCCTCTTCGAGGTGATTTACCGCTAGCGAAGAGCCGTTGATAGGTGAGGCCACAGTTGGCATCAAATTCTTTGTGAGGATCGAAAGTTAGGGACAGACATCAGTCCCAGTGCCTGACATGTGGCATGGCGTGATGTGTCAGAAACCTGACATGCTCATTGGAGACACCTGACACGCTTGTGGATTTCTCAGATACCTTACACTATGGAGAACATTCTGCCAAGAAAAGGTGATGTGTGGCGCCACACCACGTCAATGCACCAACGAAGTAGGATAGGTAGACGGCTCGCTCTGGCGTTTTGCCTTCTTGTCCGGCTTGTCGTCTTCTCCTTCCTCGCTCCTTCTTCTCTTGGATGGAGGCACCTCCTTTTCTGCCGTTGCCTCTCTCTTCTGGCGAACCTTGCCTTGAATGTGCTTCAGCCAGTTCGGTCTGCTGTTGGAGACTTCACAGTCACACAGTCGGCACATATTGATGTGGCGTAGGCGCTCGAAGTATTGGGTGTTTGGTGTGTCACTGGTCATGGACATTTTCGCCCAGTCCCGTACACAGACATAGAAAAAGCTATCACGCGGGAAGGTGGTGTGTAATCGAACTTGGAACTGCAACCTGGAACCTGGAACCCCATGTACCCTGCTTTACATCTGGAAGTTCCTCAAGTACGTCAAGTACCACAAGGGCCTGGACAAGGCCAAGGACTAGGGCACGACAAAGACATAAATGTCAGGTATTTTGAAATGAATCTATCGTTTCAGACATCTGACACGAACACAAAGTGCACAACACGCTTCACACTCCCTCAGCATGAGGTGTTTTTACAAAGAACTGTAGCGTGAGGTCTGTGAATTGGGAGCCAGTTTACATGTGTGGTGATCCAACACAACAAGTGCGCACATGCATCACGCACATGCAAAGAGCACGTGCCACTTTAGGTTCCAACATTGCGACCCAAAATTTCTTCCCAGTGCCCCAAGGCATCTTGGCCGGAAAGTCCCGGAACATTGCTACGGATATTGGTTGCGCTCTTTGAGCCGCTTTCCCGACCAAACGTTCCGAGCGTTTTTCCAGTTACCCTTTTCAAAGACCCAGAACCAACCCCACCACACCATATAGCACGCCCATCACCGGGGATATCTAAAAACCGCGCCCCGGTGAGGATAGCATATCGCTCTCTTTTCCTATGTTCTATGCTGTGCACATGTGCCACGTGTGACAAGAGGGAGGGAGAGAAGGATGCAAAGAGGGAGGGGAGGAACAAGGCAAGGGAGGAAGGGATGAATTGATGGCCGCATGGGCGTCTCGCTCAATTGAGGACACACAGTTCCACAATTGAGGGGTGAGGGGGCTGGGGAGGGGGAGGGTGAAGGGAAGGATGGAAGTAGGAGTTAGAGTTGGAGCAAAGTGTATTACACGGTGCACAAACCACCTGCCCATGGACAATGTATATGGCTTGTCGGAGCTAGGAAGCCGGTACCTTACTAGGGCCCTTCTGTTTCGCATCTTGTGTGGCACTGGGGTCCTTGGATCCCCTCCCATGCTGCATTGGGATCTGTGGGCACCCTCCAATGCTGCATTGGTATTTCCTCCCATGTTGCTTTGGGGCCCTTGGGCCCCCTCCCATTGGGCATTGAGGTCCTTGGGTCCTCCCAAACTGGATTGGAGTCCTTAAGTGCCCTCCCGTTCCGAATCTTGCGCAGAACTGAGGGTCCTTGGGTCAGTACAAGTACTGGGAGGTGATCAGGCGTTTGTGCAGGCAGGGGTAGCTTTTCAACCTTGGTTTCTGAATTCTGAAGAGGGTCCGAGGATCTGATGGAATACCAAATGCAACACTAGGGCCACCGAAAAGCGCCAAACAACAATGTGGTCCATGTGTCTCGTGCATCTTCAATCGACGTATTTCTTGGGCATATGCATGCACAGCCCCACACCTCCTGCACAACGCCTGCCCCTGTGGCCTCTCCACATGCACGGCTCCACATCTTCTGCATTGCCCCACTCCCTGTACACAGCCCCAATTGCACCTCCCGCAACAGCTCAACTTCCTGTGTAGAGGCTCACTCTCTGTGCACAGCCCTGTGTACAGCTGCACTCCCTGTGTACAGGTTGGTTCCCTGAGCACTTTCCTATGCACAATCGCACTTAGAGAACTAAGCTTTACTCCTCTGCACAGTCATTCATGTACACAACCAAGTGCCATATTCACAATCCTAGTCCTTAAACAGAGCCTCAGTCCCTGCGGTAAAAACCAATCCCTGTGGGTGGCCGCACTTACATGAAAGGGCATCTGGAACATGCATGCTCAAAGAAACACATCAAAGAAGAGCAGGCAAATGGGTGGGTGAGAAGGTAAGAGGAAGGAGAACAACACCTCCATCTCAGAGCTGATCATCATGCTGTGCCCATTGGGGTCTACAAGGCTTTTGCGTCGATCCACCTTCCGCTCCTCCTCATGCTTTGCAGGGGATGGGGAATGCATCACGGAAACCCTCTGTGTGATCTGAGAGCAGTGGAAGCAAGACTGGCTGTGCATTGTGCATGTGCCTGAAGAAAGCAGTGCAGGGCAGGGAAGAAAGAATGGGGGACCCTGGGAACCCAAATGATGGCCATAGTTGTCCCCACAAAGCCCCAAAATATAAAACTGGCCATCATCTTTGTGCAATGGCAGATGGAATGGTTACTTGGTTACCAGGGCCCACACAAGGTGAAAAATGGTTAAACATAGTACTTCCCAAAACTGATTTGGAACCACTTCAGATGATAAAAATAGTGTTCTTGGACCATGGACATCCATTTTTGGCTTGTGTGGGACCAATTTCCAAAATACAAAGCAATATTGGAGGCAGGGCAACAATATTGACATGTATGCTCGTAGGCAGTGCGAGAAATTGTTATCCATGTGCTGGGCATGGCGGCCGATTTTTTCAAGCAAATTCTGGCTTCAACAGTGACCCGTTTGTTCAAGCTAATCCCGCAAACAACTCATGCGGGACATTGGGGCCAAGCCTCTAGCCAAATGGCCGGCAATAGGCTCGGCTTTTCAGCAAGCCAAATGCCCCCCCACAAATCCTAGCCTGGACTTATGCCCGTTTGTATCAGCAAATCTCGGCCCGGACAGCTACCCATTTGTATAAGCAACTCTAGGCCGATGAGACAGCATGTGTACACAGGCAACTCAAGCGGGACCTCGGGGCCAAGCTGTTAGGCTAGATCATAGGCGATATGCCAACCTCTTCAACCAGCGGAACATTGGCCCATTGTATAGGCAAACACCAACCTCGATGGCTGCCTAATTGTAGAGGCAAATTTGGGCACGGAAGCTAGTCCCGGTCACCAATGGTCCGCTTTAAGCTCACCCGGCTGAGGAAGGAGGAAATAATGTGAACGTAATGATCTACCACAAAAGGAGCCGCAACCCAGACTCCAATATAATTTCGGTCACTGATGTCAATCATTACGTTGGCTGCAATTCCAAAGAAGGTACAACATACGCAATGCCATGCAAAAAAGCTACTTTGAATGGTTCTCTGTGGGATATGATGCGGAATTTCGCATCATCTACCACTTTTTTGCACCCCGCTTTGAGTTACCTATGTACATGACATTCAATGAAGGGCCAATACTAAGCACCCTGTGTCCAAAGGTAGATGCATGGGCCATGGGGTTTCTTGATCTACCAACTACGACGAGCTAGGCTCCTGTGGGGTCCCAACACCAAATGTGGTTGTTCACATGCATATCCGCCTGAAATTTGAATGTTGGGTAGTATTTGGACTTTTGAGCGCCGAGGCAACCGAATTGCCTAAGGAGAGCAGTGACATTACAACTGGCATTCAGAGAGGAGCCGACTCTTTGGCCCCCATTTACTCGGAATTTGTTATGCCTAAGCGAAGGGTATTCTTGTGGATAGGACAGAGATTGATGATCATGTGGATAACAAGGACACTATGGAACCAATGGAAGTAGATAGCGGCGTTAGACCAAATCCTAAGCCAAGGCCAAGGACGGCAAAGACATGTGGCCAACATTACGCTGATGGGGATGCGAGTACTATTGGGACCAATGTCACAGCCACACCCATCAAAAGGGACTTGGGATTTGGTGATGATAGTCGTGCAGAGCCCACCCTTCCAATTTCAAGGACACCGTCTGTGGAGAGTCAAAATGTGATGAGCCTACTCAAAAGAAGTCAAGTGCAGGCTTCCCGGGCCACGGCACCACAAGGATAGGGAAACATTTCACGGTTGGTTCGTGGTGGTGCGCCCAAAGCCTCTCCGTGTGTAGCACTTCCGAAAGGAAGAGCGATTCATAATAAGATACGTAGGTAATGTGATTGTCACGGAAAAATGAAATAGTGCTATCTTCTCATAGGAAACTCAAAATGGCTTCGTAACCCCTATCGTCTTATGGAAAAATGAAATGACACCATAGACCTTGCCATCTTGGGGAAACTCAAAATGGCTACGCCAACAACCCTTTTTGTCTCAAGGAAAGTTGAAATGGCCAGGTAACGCGAACCATCTGAATGGGGGGGAAGAATGCTTGTGCAAACCCTGCCACCTCGGAGGACACTGAAATGGCTATGTAACCCCTGCCGTCGTGAAACAGTTGTCTTACCCTCAGTTGGCCGAAGGCTGGTCCGCTTGTGTAGCAAAGACAACAACCCATTTGTTAAGGCAACTCCTAGCCTGGGTGGTAGCCAATTTGTACAAGCACCTCGGGCAAAACCTTGGCACTGAGCCTCCATGATGGATAAGCGGTGATATGCACTGCTCTTCGGCCAGCCCATCGCTTGCCCAAAGCATGGGCAAATCTCGGTCGGGACACCGTTCTTTTTACAAGCAACTCTCAGACCAAACACCACCCCACTTGTACAAGCAAATCCCAGCATAGGCGGCAGCCCATTTATAAAGGCACCTAGAGCAAGCCTTTGGGGTAAGCAACCAAGTTGGATCAAAAGCAATATGCTGGCTCTTCGGCCAACTGTACGCGGGCCCATTTGTATAGGCAAACCCCGGCATGGACGATGGCCCATACATGTGTGCAAGTTCTATTGCCTTCCGCAAAGCGCCTCAAAGAGAGGCAACTAATAGTTGGCTGGAGGCATCCTTGGCGTTGGGGAGGGGAGGGATCTTCGGGGCTTTTGGAGGGCCCATGGCCCTCCTGGAGGGCTACATGGGCCTAGCAGCACCATGTAGGTACCCATGGGTGATGAAGTACGAGTATCCTCACTGTTGCCACCAAATGATGACCCAAACCAACCCAAGACGCGAAGAACGTGCTTCAAAAAAAGGTCCTATTCTCGGAAACTTTCAAGTGCTACAAAGCAGCCCAAGCGAGGGCAGTTTCCAGGCTGTTGGAAGGCCCGTGGCCCGGGTTACATGGGTGAGGCGGCAACTACGCGGGGGTCACTTCGTGGACCAAGAGGGCAGCCCGGGCCGCGCATGATGGGGCCCAACGGTTGGTCCACCAAGGGCCCCTCGGGCGAAAAAGGGATTTTTTCCGAAATTGTTCCCAAATCAACTGGGATGCTCAAAGCCCGTTTTGAGCATGTGGTGACGCGTTTTGGCCCATGGAAAATCCCAAAATGCCTTGAAAATGGGCCCTTTTGCGACCAAAAATGGGTCCAAAATGGGTCCAAAACACTTTATTCCAAAAAATATCGTGGACCGTTTGGGGTGAACAAACAAGTGACATGAGCCTATTTTGGGCCCAATTTGAGCCTTTTTTGGCCCCTCTAAGGTCCCAAAAGCCTTGAAATTGGCCCATTTTGTGACCAAAAACGCGTCCAAAATGGATCGAAAATATGTTGTACCAAATGATGTTGGAGAATTTGGGGTGCTCAAACGGGACAATATCGCCCATTTTGAGCTCATTTTGATCTAGTTTAGCCGGTTTCGCAACATGTTGGGGAGAGGGGTGTATATTAGAGGATATATATCTTTATACATATATATATTACTACACCCCTCTCCCCTTAAATTTAGCTAACAACAACAACAAGAACAACAACAAGCAACAACACGTCTCCGTGCCGTTTTGGCCATTGCTCCGTCCCAACGCTTCGGATCTTTTGCCCATGTAGCCATCTTGGAGCATAGGTGGTGGCCTTGCCAAATCCAAGTTTTGAGCCAGAAACTCGCCGGTGGCGCCCCGGGGCGGGGGCGCCAAGTCGGGAGGTGCCTTCCCAAAACTGCGCAGTTTTGGGCCAAAAACAGTCATTTTTGGCCCAAAACGGCCCCGAAACCCAGTCAGAACGGCCAAACGAAGGCAAACGGTTCGTACACTCCACGTGTGCCTCGATTGCCCCGTGACAAAGAGCCCTTTCTTGCCCTCTAGCTCCACGATATGTCCGAGAAACGGCCCAAAAATGGCCAAAAACGGTCTGAATGTGCGCTACTTGTGTCAAACACGCCCAAAACCAAGCATGGGCCGTATCTTGGGCTACGTGGCTCAAAACCGAATTCCGAGGGCACCTAGTCCACCCGCAACCCGCCACTTTTTGTGTTTTCCAAGCTTCAGAATCACCCAACGAGACGCCTAGACCTCCGTACCTGTGGTCACTTGGTGGAGCCGGAGGGCAGCCCGGCCCGCGCACAGTGGGGGCCAACGGTGGGTCC
>CAXIWF010002148.1:0-45061 GCA_964036045.1 Eutreptiella sp. 'Long Island Sound 2002' | reverse complement strand
CATCGCTGCTGCTTCTGCGGCTGCGTCAGGGCTGTCCCTCAGGGAAAAGGGCGGGCGGGGTTCGTGACCCCAACAGAAGCGAACGTTCACGGGGACGCTCTGTGCTTCATGGGCAGGACATGGGCAACACACAAAACCACAGAAACAGTACTGAACATCGGTTGGCGGTTGGCGGCGGTTGGCGGTTGGCGGCGGTTGGCGGTTGGCGGTTGGTGGCGGTTGGCGGTTGGTCGTCCTTTGGGGGCTGTCCTTAAGGGCTGTCCATAACTAAAACAAAAATGGGGTACATAAGGGCAGCCCTGTGCTGCAGCTGCTGCCGCCCCCCCCCCCCCCCCCACTGTTGGCATCGGTGTTGTCATCGCAGTGTAGTGGTGTAGCGGTGGTGTGCTGTTGCTTTCACGCTGGGCGTCGCGTGCACCCCAGCCGATCGGGTAGGTCATCTTGTTCTGAGATGGCACACCGTCGGAGCCCCCCCCTCCCCCCCCTCCGCGAGCGAGACGCTGAAAAGCGGCCGCTAGGGGAGGGGGGGCACCTGTGCGCCCAGCTCCAAAAGGCTCGTGCCCGGGGAAGGGGCAAAGGCAAGGCGCAAAAGTCGAGTGACAAGTTGGTCACTTCGGAGGCATCCACTTGGGTGGGTCTGAAAGCAGTCATCGTTCCGGCAGCCCCACATCTACATTGACACCGCACCCCTGGATCCTGCGAAGATGCTTGACTGTCGTGCAGGTGCAGAGAAAGGTCAAACAGAGGACCCCGTGATAGGCATTATGCTCGGCATCGTTACCGCCGGACCCAGTCTACGAACCAGTACCCTTTCCCCAACTGCCTTCCGCAACGGCATCTACAACCGGCAGTAACTGCCGTAAACCGCCGGTGGCGGGTCTGCTTCAGCTCACCGCCCCACTGCGACCCTCCTCCCATTCAAGCACAAGCCCCCTCCCCCGTATGGTGGCGTGTGAGCTGTCACGTGTTTGGTATTGCGAGATGTCAGCACAACAGGCAGCACTTGCAGGTCACAAAAGGGAAAGAAAAGCCTGTCAAAAGCCGAAAAACGGCCCTTGGCGCCTTTCGCAAAACGGTCTGTGAGGCGTAGAGTGATGGAAGCTTTTTGCGTGAGATAGGTGGCAACATCATCCGAGTCATATGTGCAAGACTGGGACATGCGGCAGTGGAACAGAGAACCAAAGCCTTCGCTGGAAACGCCAGCAACAAACACACGGGACAGCCAGCTGCTTTACGCGTTACGCCTCACGGAGATCGGCACCTGCTCCCCTCACCCCCCACCAGAAGATGGGAGGGAGCTCACATGCTGTGGTGGGGTGGGTCAACCCCCTCGCCCCCCCTCAGGACCCCCTCCCCCACAGGTCCAAACCCCCCCGCCCCCTCCGCCCCTCCCCCCCATTGACGGAGACAGTAGCACCGCCACCCGGGCACACAGCCCGGGCAGGCCCCACGGTAGGGCATGGTCCAGTCGTCACCCCAGTCACCACTCAGTGTTGGGACCGTCGTGGCAGACGAAAAAATGCATAACGATAGCTGTCCCAGCACCCCCCCCCCCCCCGAATGGTGACGTGTGAGCTGTCACGTGTGGTGGTGTTGGTTGGTGAGCACAGGCAGTTCACAAGAAGGGAAAGAAACGCTTGTCAAGAGCCGAAACACGGCCCTAGGCGCCTTTCGCAAAACAGGTCTGTGAGACGTACTGGAAATGAACCTTGTTTTGCGTGAGAAGGCAGGCAACATCATCCGTGTCATACATGCAACACTGGGACACGCTGCAGACGAACAGAGGACCAGAGCCATGACCGAAAACGCCGGCAACGAACAAAAAAAACGGCCCGCTGCCGCGCCGTGTCACACACATATTAGATCTGCACTCCCCCCTCCCCCGTGTGACATTCCCTCGGGTCGCTGTTTCTTTACGGGGTCCTGGACAGTCCCCCGTTCGTCCCTTCGCGTGCTGCGTGGGGTCGCTGTCGGCCGCTGCGGCCGGTGCTCCTGCTGGTGTCGTTTCCGCGTTCACGGAGCCCAGTGGTTGGTGTGCCGGGGCTGTGCTGGATGTGGCGGGATGTGCCGTTTGCGCGTCAGCGGCGCTCAATAATTGGCGTATTGGGAGTTGTGCTGGTTGTTGCCGGGGTCGTTTGACTGTTTTTGCTGTCCACACACACCTCTGTCCACAGGCCGTCCTCACACCTGGGCCTCCGTGTGCGTGAGGCCCAGGTGCCCTGCTCCTCCGCGCGTCCCGACCGTCCACCATATGTCCTTTTCCCCCCACGCCCCCCCCCCCCCCTCCCGACCCGTGAGCGGTTTGGGAGAAGCAAAGGGCCGCCGTGCCCAACACTGCCTTATCGGGGAACGGCCCCGGTGAACCAGAACCAGAACCAGAACCCCCTCCCGACCCGGAGGCATGCGGTCATGAGCCCGGGACGGGGAGGCGAGTCGGGACCTCAGCTGCCCGACGTACGGCGTGACGGCCGTGATCTGCTCCGGCAGGAGGCCGTTGTCCAGGAGGTACGTGGTCAGCCCCAGCACCAGCGTGACCTCGTGCTTGTTCGCCTGGGACCCCTTGTGGGCCTCCTCCGCCTCGTTGTGGGTCCAGAAGAAGACTGCGCGGACGTGGTGTGGGTGTGGGCCGGCGCCGCGGGGGTGCGGCGTGGGGGGTGGGGCTGGGGGATGGAGGGCAGGCTAAAGGGAGGGTTCAAGAGCGGCTGCAGCAGCGGTTACTGGCGGCTGAAAAGCGGTTGCAGTCGCCGCGCTGGCGGTTGCAAAACGGTTGGAGGGAATTGAGGGGCGGACAGAAGCGGGTGGAGCGGAACTGACAGTTATCCCCGAAGTGGGGGGGGGTAACAACACCCCCTTCAAGCGCAGGCCTGGGGATGGGGGATGGCGCGAGGGGGGACGTGCACATCTGCGGACGTCGCACGCGCGCGACGGTTTAGGGGGTGGTGCGCTGAGGGAGTAAGACTTGGGTCGATCAAAGATGGAGCGCTGCCTGACGGCCAAGACTTAGGTTGACCTCTTTTGCAACCCCCTGTATTCTTCTCCAAGAGGAGGGGGCACTTTTGGGCTGGGGAAGGAGACATCGGGGCCCCGGTGCTCGGCCTCGTGTTCATTTCTTTTGCCGTTCCTGCGTCCTTTGCTTCGGAGTCTTCATGTTGGCAGGACACCTTTTAATTGAGAAAAAAAATTTAGGGCGGCCAGTGGCTGGCTCATTATTTGGGCCCAAAATTAGACAGCGGTTGCAGAGTTACCGACAGTGGTTGGGGGGCACCCGACGGTGTAACCGACGGCGGTTGGAGGGTACCCGACGGCGGTTGGAGGGTGACTGACGGCGGTTGGAGAGTCACCAATGGTTGCCATGACCTACCATGCTCCACAATGCACGTGCCTCTCACAGTTCTGGTTGTGGAGGGGCGTGCCGATGGGGCTGCGGTCGCTGTCTGCCCGGTGGTCACCGGGCATCTACTTAGCAACCTGCTTCCTTGGCACCAGCCTATCGGCCTCCGACGGGTCTCCTTAAGCAATAGCCTGACCATGAGCCTCTCAAATCTCAATGTCCGGTCCTGTTGGGCCAAGAACTGAGTAAGAACCAACAGTGTACCGCGTCCAGCTCAGTAAGACGCAGCACCTGCTAATCAGGGCTGACCTCGGGGAGACAGTCATTGACCTGGAGTACGTTGGCCAGCCGGGCATTCGGCCACTGGCGGTGGGGCTGCAACAACGCCCCCTGCAAACACACACAATGGCAGCAATATGCCCCGGACCAGCCCCAACATAGACGTGGCACTGGACGTGTGATGGATGAATCTCGGCGGGCCAACCAGGAGTCAAAGGAAAGGGAGTGAACATGCGACCATCGGCCGCTGGGCGCCTTGCTGTAGGAAGCAGACGCACCTGCACACGCACGCGGCGAAATGGCGCCTTCACCTCCCCCTGCGCGTCGGACAAGGAACCATTCGTGAGGGAGAGAAAAGAGGGAGGGGAAAATCAGAAACGTGCAAAATGTGGAATGGGGAAGTGCGGTGCGGACCAAATTTGGCACCAATATCACTGCAAAATTTGGTACAAAATTCCCAGATCACAAGAAGAAGCATGGACCGTGAATGGTGGTTGCTATTTCCAGTGGGCCTTTGGGTGGTTGCAGCTGCAGCTGTCTACTTTGCGCCGGATAATCCGGCGCAAATCCAGCGTCAAAAATTTCAAATCCAGCACAAATCCAGCGTCACCCTTCCCCAACAAGAACACTGTGGAAAATGATGCCTCTCCATTCCCACATGTCCAGTACACACATTTGCAAATTACTTTCATGATGACAGTGAAAAATGGAGCTTCAGAAGGAGCAGCATCATTATCCTTTACAAAGTGTGTGCAGTGGGATTTGCGTGTTGCACTCCGCAGGCCATGGCATGAGCCACTAGACCAAAGGACCTCCGCTTTTTGTTCAGGGTTAAGGACTGTGTATTGCCTGGGGCCATGTCTAGAAAAAGCGCACATCCAGCGTAAATCCAGCGTCACATTTTTCAAATCCAGCGCAAATCCAGCGTCAACTACCCAAAAATCCACCGCAAAGTAGACAGCTGTGCAGCTGTTTCTTGGAGGCCTCTGGAGGGTTGCCTGGATGGTTGCTCACCTTGACACCCAGCTTCAGACTGCCTCCCTCTCAAGCGCATCCCTGTGTGGGGGGGTTGGGAGGCAATTTCTGGCGCGTACAAATCGGTTGGAGGGCAAATCGGTTGGAGGAAAAACGGTTGGAGAGCCCATTGGGGCATTTTTGTGGTATCTTGGGTACTTTCCTGCAATTTTCTGGAGGCTTCCGGATGCGTTTTGTGGGGCACAATGGCAATGCGCATGCCAAGAGCGAACGCCCGGTTTGAGGGGGGGCGGGGGGGGGGGGCATGCGGCAGAACCGCAGCACGCAGCCTGAACCGCAGGCACACCTTGAGTGCCCATGCCGGGGACCTTCTTCGACGGGCCGTTGGTGGTGTTCAGGAAGCGCATGTACACAATGTCTGACGTGTGCAGACCCCCATAAATGGGGGACACTGCGAAGCGAGAGCGAAGACGAGCGTTCGAGGAACAGAATGCTGCTGCTACTGGGCGACTGGCAGTGCTGGGACGTGCCCGGCAACATTTATGAGGGTGTGCCCAGTGATGTTACATGATGTGACCCGGGGGAAAATGGGTAAAATTGAATAATGGGCGGAGATGGGGGGGGGGGGCAGGGGGGAAATGGGGGAAATGGGAGGAAATAGGGGGAAACAGGGGCGCATCCGGGCGTGGCAGGGGTAGGGGTGGCCCAGGGTGCCTATCATCCACTCGACCATCGGTGGGAGTATCCCAAATGTCCACCAATGCCCCAACGTTTCCCTGTTTTCCACAATTTTCCACAAAAACGAGTGGCGCACGCGGGCATCTGCAAAGGACGTTTTGCGCCTTTCAACGGCCTTTCAACAGGAAGACCGCGCTTTCGGGACTGAGCCGGCGGTCACCCGCTAAGCGCGGGCGGCTCCCCGGCGGTCGTTGACCACCAAGCGTCGGCAGCCAACGTCAGCCCGACAACATTCCCCCAATCGCACATTTTTTTTTTTTTCCCGCCGCTGTGGTCACTTTGGTCTGGGGGGACGGTCCATTTGGGGGGGGGGGGGGGCCTCCCCTCCTCCTGCGGTGTACGGCCATTCGTATACCTCCTTTGCCCGAACGCCTTCTTGACGGCAAACCGCTGCACGGGCCCCGCGCCGCGGCATTGCACAACGCACCGGAGCAGCTCCCCCCCCCTACCCCCCCCTACCCCCCCCCTACACCCCCCCCTACACCCCCCCCTACCCCCCCCCCCTAACCCCCCCCTACCTCGCACGGGCGTGCACCCCAGGTGGGGGCTGTCGGCAATGTACTGCGTGCCCCAAGGCCTGGCGGTATCGAGCCCCGCCCTCCACGAGGCCCTCGGCTGGCAGTACGGCCGGGCGGCCCCCCTCTGGCGGTCCCAGAGAAGGTCGCGTAGTTCAGCGGTCATGCACGTGACGCCTGAACTACAGGTGCTCGGTTCGAATCCCGGTGGGGTCGGAACGCAGTGTCCTAGGCGCTAGGGTGCCTGTGACCCCGCGAGCCGGAAGGGATGCTGCGAGGGACAGGTAGGGATCACTGATACGCTGGAGTTCGGAGAGCGCCCGAGCACTTTACCTTTACCTTTACCCTCTGGCGGTCCCCCCGCCTCCATTGGAGGGAGGGCGTGCGGATCTCCAGGGACGCCCCCCTGCTGGCGCCCCTCTGGGACCTGGGCCCCCTCCCAGCCCGCCGAGCCGGGGCAGCCGCCCCGCAGCCCTGGGTCGACGCGCCCCAGCGCCGGGCGCTCCTGGTCGAAGGGTGGGACGACGACGCCGAGGGCTCCGGGGGCCATTGGGTGGGTATCACCCACGACGGCTCCGTCCGGTGCCTCCTGCGGGGCGTCAGGCCCCTCGCCCCGCCCAGGGACGCACGCGCGGCAGCAGCCGAGGTGCTGGCCTCCACCCCACGGGTGTATGCCGTGTGGTACGCGGTGCTGCCAGCCCCGGGAGCACCGCAGCCGCCCCCGCAGCACCCCCGCGCGGAGAGCGACGCCCACGCTCGGGGGTGGCTCGCGATCCGCGAGCTCGTGGCAGCGTGGCGGCGGCGCCGCAGGGTGCAGGTCGTGTTCGAAACGCCCTGACCCAGGTGTGCGGTCACTGGGCAGCCCTGCCGGTGAGGCCGCCGAGGCCCTCCCTCCGCCCCCCCTTTTTCCCCCGGCCCCTCCCTCGCCCCCCCCCCCCCCCGGCCCGGCGAGCGGAGGAGCGCGGCGGGCGGGGACACCGACCCCCCCCCCAGGGCGGCGGGTCTATGCACCTCCCGCGGCCCCGCGGCAACGGGGCGGGGGCGGACCAAAGTGGCGCGGCGACCCCCCCCCCTACCCTCCCGGCCCCCCCCACCCTCCCCCCCCCCTCCCCCTTGCGGCGAGCGTCGCTCGGCCTCCTCCCCCCACCCCCCCCCCAGCCCGCGGCGGCGGCTGGGTGCGCACTACATGCATGGCCGGCCGATATGCAGAGTCGTCGGGACAGCCATCGAGCGCCCCCCGGGCGGCCTGTGAGCCTCAAGATCGGCCCTCAAATCAAATAAAATCAAATCCCCCTACCCTCCCCCTACACCCCCCCTACCCTCCCCCCTACACCCCCCCCCTACAACCCCCCCTACCTCCCCCCCTACACCCCCCCCTACCCCCCCCTACACCCCCCCCTACACCCCCCCCTACACCCCCACCTACAACCCCCCCTACCCCCCCCTACCTCCCCCCCTACCCCCCCCCCCTACCTCCCCACCCCCTACCTCTTCCGCCCCCTACCTCCCCGACCCACCTCGTCTCCCCCCAACCCTCCTGGGCCACCAAACGCCACGGGCCCGATCCACGCCGCACCCCATCGCCCCCTCCGCACGGCACACGTACCGAGATCCGCGACATCCGGGGCCATGCGCCGCTGGGTCTCGAGCATGAACGGCGAGAAGGAGTTGTTGCAGAGCCGCTCGAACAGCGACAGCGAGAAGTTGCAGGTCTCCGCCAGCCGGTGGACCTGCGGCGAGGCGGAGGACGTGGGGCTGCGGGTGTGGCAGGGGACGGGTCCCCGTTGATGGGGGGGCGACGGGCTTGGCGTGGTTGACGAAACCGCGCCGCGCCCCTGCCCCCGTTAATCGCTGCCCCTGCGCACCCGGGCCTCACTGGCCTCGCTCAGTGCGCAAAAGAGACGCATCACGAGGGAGACGGGGAGGATGTGTGAGCGAGTGGGAAATTAAACAATAAAAAGAAACAGCAATAACCAAACATAATACACATTGCAACAAATATAAATATAAATATGAATACAAATACAAATACAAATGTAAACACAATTACAAATACAAATACAAATATAAATATAAATACAAATACAAATATAAATACAATATAAATATAAATATAAATATAAATACAAATACAAATATAAATATAAATATAAATATAAATACAAATACAAATGTAAACACAATCACAAATACAAATACAAATACAAATACAAATATAAATATAAATATAAATATAAATACAAATACAAATATAAATATAAATATAAATACAAATGTAAACACAATCACAAATACCAATACAAATACAAATACAAATATAAATATAAATATAAATATAAATACAAATATAAATATAAATATAAATATAAATACAAATGTAAACACAATCACAAATACAAATACAAATACAAATACAAATATAAATATAAATATAAATATAAATATAAATATAAATATAAATACAAATATAAATCCAAATATAAATGTAAACACAATTACAAATATAAATACAAATACAAATATAAATACAAATACAAATACAAATACAAATACAAATATAAATATAAATATAAATATAAATATAAATATAACTATAAATATAAATACAAATATAAATCCAAATATAAATGTAAACACAATTACAAATATAAATACAAATACAAATACAAATACAAATATAAATATAAATATAAATATAAATATAAATACAAATATAAATTCTATATAAATACAAATATAAATACAAATACAAATACAAATATAAATATAAATATAAATATAAATACAAATACAAATGTAAACACATTTACAAATACAAATACAAATATAAATATAAATACAAATATAAATATAAATATAAATATAAATATAAATATAAATATAAATATAAATATAAATATAAATACAAATACAAATACAAACATAAATATACACAATAAAATTCAACGAGATGAGCCTCCACCACCCACCACAACCCTGGCACCGGCCGGAACAGTACAAAAATCCACGCTACACTACTGAGGACGTTCCAAAAAGGAAGACTAGCCTCGCGTTGGACATACAACTCACAACGCAAATCAGGAAAAGGAAAGGAGACGGGCGCTGCACTTCTGACATGCACAGCGCTATCGCAAGGGGCAGGGGCCCACTGCTGCGGGGCACACACCCCATCAGCCATGACACAGCCGTGCAGGGCTTCACGTGTGGATGGGGACCGCTGGATTGGTCCCGCCCAGACATGCCAATAGCGTCTGGCGCGGAAACTGGTTCTCAGTAGGAATCGGCCCCGTACCAAAGGCCACTCAGTAATACCCGCCCCCCACACCACCAGAACTCAGTAGGAACATGCTGCGTCCAGCGTGTGGCTCAGTAGGACCCTGCTCCATCTGATCGTGTCTGGGCTGGCGGACGCTAGTGGCAAATCTGGTCCCGCCCCGCCCCCGAAGCAAAGATAGGCACGGGGCGGCCGCCGGCCCAAGGGCAAGGGCTTGACACATGCACTAGAACAGGGACATGAACACGAGCGGGCACAGGCACGTGAGCCACGGCCGGTGCAGAGACAACGGCGAGGCCAAGGGCAAGGGCACCCACAGGGGCACAGGCATGGGCAACGGCGTGCGCAGGGGCGAGGGCAGGGGCGATGGCAGAGGCAGACCCAAGAGCAGGGGCAAGGGCAGGAAGAAGGGGAAGGCAGGGGCATGGGCATGGGCAGGGGCAACGGCAGGCTTAAAAGCAAAGGGGACATGTACTCCCCACGCTCCGGTCTGATTCCCACGTTTTGAAATTGGGAAAACAAAATGCGACTGTCCAGTAGCCGGCTCACTATTTAGGCGCACAATTACACAGCAGTTGCAGAGGAGCCTGAGTGGCTGGAGGGAAACCGACGGCGGTTGGAGGGAAACCGACGGCGGTTGGAGGGCAACCGGCGGCGGTTGGTGAGTAACCGACGGCGGTTGGGGGAAACCGACGGTGGCTGGAGGGAAAGAGGTACCCGACGGCAGTTGGAGGGTGGCCGACGGGTAACCGACAGCATTCACGTGGTAACCGACGGCGGTTGGGGGGTAGCCCACGGCGGTTGGAGGGTATTGGATGGCGGTTGGAGGGTAACAGACTCTGATGGGGGACCATGGTTTTTTCACTAAAAAAAAAAAAACCCCCGTCCACTAAGAAATGTCGTGATTCCCACTGGGATGCCTCCGTGACTTCAATGAAATGAAACACGCAGCGCTACTGCTGCGCGAAAACACGTGCAATGGTGCCGCAGTCGCCTTCATCGTCGCGACTGAGGCCCGAAGGACTCCGAATCGGCCAATGGGGGGCGGCGTCCAGGTACAACCCTTGACCCCCCACACTCCTTAACCAGGTTGGCCCCTGATGGGAGGTGCGGTGGGGGTGTGGGGGTGGGGGGGGGGGCAGCCGGGCTGGGGTCCCGGGTGCCCCAACGTACGTACCTCAAAATGATACCCTCGTCGCACTGATCATTTTGGGCACACATATGTGGGGGTTTTGAAAAACAGTTACCCCCCGGGGGGGGGGTCCAGTCCCAGCAGCCAAGTTGGGGGGGGGCTGCATGGGGGGGGGGGGGGGTCCAGTCCCAGCAGCCAAGTTGGGGGGGGGCTGCATGGGGGGGGGGGGGTCCAGTCCCAGCAGCCAAGTTGGGGGGGGGGCTGCATGGGGGGGGGGGGGGGGGGTCAGAGGCCCCAAACAAACCTTTCATGGGTTGCATACATATTTGGATTCCCTGTGAAGCTCTGAGCATTCAGAGTCCACACACATGGAGTACAAAGGAAACTCTACCCCCCACCACACGCTAAAAATTTTTCCGGCGCCTTCAGTGCCCAATCCGGACCAAACGTGGCCCCGACCCTCTACACATATCTTTGTTTGGGGGGGTGTTCAAGGGCTGCAGCCGGGCGCCCCACGTGGAATCGGTCGCGCTCGCCCAACGGCGCACCCGCTCAACGCCTTCGTCGAGAGGACGAGGGGGAGCAGGGGGGGCTGCAACGGCCCCATTTGATATCGCCCTCACCCGTACCCACGCCCGGCCCCTGAACGGTCGGCAGACCTCCACCGAAGGCTGCAACTGTTTGTGGTCCCCGATCATAATGATCTGATGGACGCTGTCGGTGATGCAGCACAGCAACTGCGATTCCAGGATCTCTGCCGCCTGCGCCCCACAGACAAAGCGGGAGGACGCACGGTGGGGCAGCACAAGGGCAAGGGCAAGGGCGAGGGAGTGCGGACGAACGCATGGCGCAGCGATGCGGTCCGCCCCTTCTCTGCGTTCTGTCGCGGGAGTGCCCCAACCTCCTCTTCCCTTTTTTTGTGCGCACTTCGTACTGGTTTTGTTCGCGTCCGTCGCCCAAGGGGCAAGCCACACCGCATTGTGGCATGCCAGAAAAATTGGGAAAATGTACTGAGAATTGTTTTCATGGATTAATTTTAGGTATGCAGATTCGCTTCGAATTCAATTTGAATTCGAGCGAATTCGTAACGAGTTCGAAATCGTGCGAATTCGAGCGAATTCGATTTCCATGGGTTCATAATGAGAGTTTGTAAATGGTACCTCCGAATTCGAGCGAATTCGTACCGAATTCGAATTCGCGGGAATTCGTATGAATTCGAACCCGCAACCCTATGTAATTCTCGGCCGGTACATTTTGCCAAGTTTTCGGGCACCAATTCTGCCACCCAAATATCTGAAAACTGGTGGCGTTTACCGCTGTTGTACGACGTGCTCCATGCGACCGGAGGGTCGCTTCTGTGGGGACAGAGGGGGTTTCCGTGCCGGCACGGGTTCCCCCCGCTCTGGTCATACGGTCAATGGGTGGGGCGTTCGTGGCGACCATCAGGCAGGACCGCACAGGTCGTCACTGCTTGGCTGGGTTTGCTGCCTCCGGAAAGGGGAAGCCCACAGCCAGCACCCTAACTTTGTGGTGGCTTGAAATAGGGGCGGACTGCAGGGGAGGGGGCAGGGTCAGGGACCGTCGAATCCAATTGCTGCCGCCAGCAATTAGTGCAAAAGCGCTCCACATCGCCACCAGAAGCTGGCTGTGTAATCAAGCACACAAGTTGGATCAATTGCGGAAAAAATTGCCAAAAAAAGCGAAAAATGCGGGAAATTGCGGGAACTTGCGAAAGATTGCGGAAACTTGCGGGAAATTGCGGGAACTTGCGAAAAATTGCGGAAAATTGCGGGAAATTGCGGGAACTTGCGAAAATTGCGAAAAATTGCGGGAAATTGCGGGAACTTGCGAAAATTTGCGAACATTTGCGGGAAATTGCGGGGACTTGCGAAAAATTGCGCCCAAATACCAACAGCCCAACGCCGGGCTTCCGATGGCTCTTTCCGCTTTCCACTGATTGCCGCACAGCTGCTGTGCGGAAGCACCGGTGCCTTATCCGGACCCAGGCCTGGGCGGAAATGGGTCCGCTTTAAAGATGGTGTCACGTTGTGCCGCATACCCGGGGCTGCGTCATGCCTTGGCCCATGCTGCACCCCAAGACCCGGCTTCTGACGGCATAGAGACCCGCCACGTCCACAGTGAGTGCCCACACTGGCGCGAGACGGTTAGAGAATGGATTGTCGCACTCTGGCAGCGATGGAAGGGGGGAAGGTACCCACTCTCCAGGGCGCCCAGCCTATGGCCAGCCACCGTCCCCCTGACGCCTAGTGCCGCCGACAGTAACCGCCCCCAACCGCTTTGGCAACCTCCTCCAACCGCCTGTCCAACGGCCTCCGGGGCCGCCCCGGAGGTCCCTTCCCTTCGAATGCATCCCTGCCCTCTGGCCTACGACTCCTCAGCACCCAACCACAGCCTCGTCCCGAGCATCAGCACCCGGACCTCTTCCACGATCAGCACGGACGGCTGCAGCTGGCGGATGAGGTCCTGGTTCATGGCGCACCCCGTGCACGTCATCCCGATGATGTCCGCCGACTGCATCACCTGCAGCTTGGCCTCCTCCCGCGCGGCCTTCGCCGTCATCACCAAGATCTCCAGGTCCTGCCTCAGCCGCACCCACTCCTCAAAGAGGGAGAAGTGGCTCTTGGAGAGCCACGTCTGAGCCACGAGCTGCGTGTGGGACGGAGAGGGGGGGGCGTGGGCCGGGGTGCGGCTGAAAGTTGCTGGCAGGGACACGGGGGGGGGGGGGGATGCAAGTTGAGACTGCGAAAAATGCGATGCCAAAAAACGCAAATAAATGCACTTGCAGCCCCCCCCCCCCCCCGCCCCCCAGTCAAAATGATGCATGTGACACAAACTTGTCCGTGGGTTGCCACAATAAAAGGAAACTGAAGGCAAGACAAACGAGAAAAAATGCAAAAAATGCAAAAGATGCAACAAAAACCGCCTCCTTGAGATGCAAAAAAATGCAAAAAAAATGCCAAAAAAATGCAAAAGATGCAACAAAAACCGTCTCCTTGAGGTGCAAAAAAAAGCACAAGATGCAACAAAAATCGTCTCCTTGAGAGGCAAAAAAATGAAGGAAAAAAATGCAAAAAAAAGTGCATCCGCATTCCTTCCCCCCCTCTGGCAGGGCTGTAGTAGAAGAGAGGGGAGGGGGTCTGGAACCCAGAAATTTGTGTGGGCCAAAAATAGCCCACCTCAATCTTTCATTTTGTAACCTTCATGTTTCCCACCAGGCATCTGGGTCCAGAGGGGGGGCACCCCCCCCTCGTCCTCTGGTTGTCAGCCGTTCTGCCCTTGGATCCCTGGATGGCAGCCCTGGATGATGGCTTGGAGGCCCCGAGAAACACCTACGCACCGCACTTCTCTACCCCACAGCCCGCCCTGCATTGTGCCCCGCAGCGCGCTCTGCCCTGCACTGTGTCCCACGCGGGGGAGTTCAGTGCATGTCTGGACCCGAACACGCGCGGCGTGAGGAGAAGAAGGGGGAGCGGGGGTCAGGATTGTATGATTTTCGTGGTATCCTTCAATTGCCCATTGAATTTCGGGCACGGGGGATGACGGCCGGGGCAAGGGAGGGCTGTGCACACTCAACTATGGCCTGGGATGCATCGTTGCCATCACTTCTTTGCGAGCCGGACATGCCAAAAGCACTTTCTTGAATTTTGGAATCTTTGGGATTTGTTTGGAATTTCAAAAAAAAACTTCAAAAAAAATTCTAAAAAATTCTAAAAAAAGTTCAAAAAAATTCCAACAAAAATCCAAAAAATTCCAAAAAGCGCCAATGATAATTGCCCAGTCCAGCCACGATGCACGGCACCAACAGCTTCGTACACAAGTCCACGAGAGCCAGAGCAGCCTTGAACGGGCCAGAGTGATGGGAAGGCCACCACACAACACTGACTTGAGCACGTTGAGGCTGGCCAGAGCCCTGCCAAGCGTCAGGCTGTGCGTTGCAATTGCCTCTGCGCTCTCCACGAAGAACTTTGCTGGGGCTTTGGCTGCAGCTTGGCCACGCACCCCCGGACCATCTCGCGGCTACAGCGAGACGAAGTGCTTGGATGATGGCCCACATGCAGCCGTGCTGTGCCCTACGGATACTCTGCCAGATACTGAGGCCTCAGACTGAACCCTTTGGGTGAGCCAAGTTCTGTGAAGCAGGACATTTTTTGATGAAAAAAACAAGCTGGAGTTTCCGGTGGTCAGTGTCCGCTGGTTACCCTCCAACCGCCGTTGGTTACCCCCCAAACCACCATCGGTTACCCGCCAACCGCCGTCGGTTACCCGCCAACCGCCGTCGGTTACCCTCCACGTTTTTTAACTACCCCCCCCCCTTGTATAAGCTACGGAAAAGTCCCAAATTAATACGGTCCCTACGCCTACTGTAGCTTGGACAAGGCCAGAGATTCCCAGGTCCAAAAAGAGAAGATTGCATGGTGAGCTGGTGCCAGAAAGGGGGATATAATGCACAAATATCCCCAAAATCAGAGCTACGTGGGTTCAGTGGGCAAACACTCACAACAAATGTGTCCATGACCCTATGTAACCAGCAAATTCGTCACCAAACCCATGTCTTATGTGGCAGCACTACATTTGGTACCGCATCAAATTAGGTACCAAATCAATACGGTCCCTACGCCTACTGCAGCTTGGACAAGGGCGTAGCTTATACAAGGGGGGGGGGGGGGTAAAAAAAACAATCTTGTCCACGAAAAAATGACCTGCTGTGAAGAGGGGGGGGAAGCGATATCCTGTCATTCCCCCCAATACGACAACTGGTACAAATACCATGAACGACAGGTGGAAGTACGCACGCAGACCTGCCGCTGCAGCAAGTCCAGCTGCCCCAGGTCCTCCACCCCCTGGACCCGGTCGAGCAGCCCCGCGGCGTTCAGGGGCACGGTGGTGAACTTGAGCATCTCCTTCGTCAGCTCCTCCACGTCCTCGTCCTTCAGGTCCCGCGACTCGGCCTTCATGCGGGCCATGTTGGACTGCGGGACCCCCGACTCCGGGGCGGGCACCTGCGATGGGGAGGCCGCGCGCGCCCCGCGGGATGTCCGGCGGGAACCGGGGACCTCGGAGGCGGCCCCAGAGGCGGTTAGGCAGGCGGTTGGAGGAGGTCGCCAAAGCAGTTGGGGGCGGTTACTGTCGGTTACAAATGCCGTTGAAGCTGGCACTTGCCGTTGGGGGACACAGTGGCTGGGCATAGGCTGGGCCTTGAGGCGGGTGCCTCCCCCCCACACCGATGGGCGATGGGCTGGTCCTGGCGGACCGCAAAATGGACCGGCACCGGACCGCATTGCCCTCGGTCCGCGCTGGCATTGCGGCGGCCCCGATGGGTCTCTTGTTGATCAATGTTTGCGCCGTAGGCTCGGCAACCCGTTGCTGAGGTCCAGACGCGTCGCGCCGATGTGTACCCATCTCACGTCACGTCACCCCCTCCCCGAATGGGGGGGGGGGGTCCTTTATGAAGGGCAAAGTGGGACGGGGTTCCAAAAACGGTTGCAGAAACAACACCAACTGTTGCTCTGACGAGGGCGCTGCTCTCGCAAGGGGCGGGGGGGGGGGGGGTTGGCACAAGGCCTCGGTATCTGATTGTGTGCCTTTGGCGGCGCCTATTGGCCTCTCGCCACTGCACATCCAGACCCTCTGTGGGCCCGAACGTGTTTTGGTTGTGTCAACAGAGCCCCCGGATGACGTGTCCTGTTTGACTACTCCGGGGGTCGGCCGTCCCGGAGACGGGGCTGTTGCCCGTGCCGTTGCGGGGGGGGCTACGACAACACACCAACAACACGGAACATTAACTTGAACGGGACTGCAGTGCAAAAACTACTCAACATATAGCTCACCCAGGGCTCCTTTTAGGGGGGGGGGGGTCCAGGAGGGGTGGGTGGGTGGTGTGGGACCCTGGGACCCCCCCCCCCGGGGGCGGCCGAGTTGTTAAAAGGAGCCCTGACCTCACCCTGGCGTGGTATGCGCACAGGATGCAGCGCACCAGCAGTCGCAAGGCTGCAGGGACGGCAGGCACAAGGACTCCCCGGCGGCAATCCCGGAGTTCCCGTCAGCCCCCTTCCCCCCCCAAAAAAAACACACCCCTGCACCCACAGGGGGCGTCTCTGCACAGCGCGGGCACAGCGCCCAACACTAAGTTAGGTTCCACCCACCACTCGGGAGCCATACATCTGCAGGGCAAAGGCGGCAGATTTGGACAGCAGTCCAGCAGTTTCAGTGTGAAACGTAGCGCTATCTGAGTTTTGGGACTGAGTAAGAATCTGCGCAGTCCTGCGTATTGGGAACACAGTAGTCATTGCGGTCACCGGAAACGGGTCCAAGAATCGCCTACTTTTCGCACAGCGCGCGCACAGCGCGCGCGCAGCGCGGGCACAGCGCACGGTGCGCCCCCACAGACACACCCACTGTGGGCGGGGGATAACACAGGGGCACACATGCGGCGCAGTGACGGGACGCGGCAGACCTCGTCAGCCTTGGGGTCGGGCTTCTTCATGGGCGGCAGCGTGTCCAGTTTCTGATAGACGAAGGGGGACCCCATGTGCCACGCGTCCAGGGACTCCTGCGTCACCTGCGCACGGGGGAACGGGGGCGGCACGGCGGCATAGCACAGGGCGGCGGGGGGTCAGCGGGGGAGGGGGGGGCTCCGGTCAGATCAGTTACGGACCCGAGCTCCCGCGGCGTGGGCAGAGGCTCCGGATGGGGGGGGGGGGGCATTTTCGGGTTCCGGGAACGTTTTTGGATTCCCTGTTTCGTTCCGGGCGTTGCGGACCGACACAAGTCCAGGGGGTGCCATCCCCTTTTACCACTCGCCACAAATGAAAAAATGAAACGGCGCGGAGCGCGCACAGCCCCGGGGCATAGCCAGCGAGCAGACATGTCACTAGCCTCCGGCAGGGCATATCTGGATCTCGTTAGGAATCGGCCCTGTGCTGCGTGCCACCCGGTAATACGCGCCTCATCCACATCCAGAACTCAGTAGGAACCTGCTGCATCCGGTGCATGGCTCAGTGGGGCCCAGGCCCGCCCGGTCGTGTGGCTGGATTGGCGGACGCTAGTGGCACGTCTGGCAGCGAGCACAGCCTCCGAGCGCGTTGGACAGCCGGGGGGACACTGCGGATCGCGACCCCGCGACTGGCCCCGGTCCGCACACACACACACACACACACACACAAAACGCACAGGGGGCGCACTGGCGATGCACCGCACGACAATGTGGCCAGCCCGCGGCGCGGCAGCCCGTCCTTCTGTTTTGGGGGCCTGTGGACGCCTGACCTCGGCACGCGGGGTGACGAGCGGGGACGCCGGAGGCCGGGTCCACGCCCTGCGCCCTGTCACCCAACTGCCGGGGGACAGGGGGTGGGGACCAGTAGGCATTAGGCTGCGGTGGGGCTGCCGGTCGGGGCGGGGGGGGGGGGGGGGGCACGGAGGGGGTTGTTGGGGTGGATCCAGAGATGTGCTTATCCACAAGGGGGGGGGGAGGGTGGGGGGGTGGGGGTTCTGGCGGACCCCCCCCCCCCAGGCCAAACCAACCCCCGACCTAAAACCAAACAAGTTTTCCTCTGGGGAAAATGAAATTTTGAATAGAGATCCAAAATGAGAGGCCCATGTTAGGCACATGAACTGCCTTTTGCCCTCATATACCCCCTAACACTAAGCACAACCCTGGGTGGTCCACTAGTCCATCTGGTGTCAACGTCTTGTGGGCCTGCTGTACCCTAGACACCTGTTGTAGCCTGAAAGCCTGGTGACGTCCTGTCAATGTCCCCTGCTGTCCAGGGATGCATTGGAAGGGCGGGAGGTCAACCACCCCCCCGCCTCCAGGGCGCCCAGCGTATGCCCAGCCGCTGTATCCCTGACGCCAAGTGCCAGCTTGCATGGCGTTTGTAACCGACAGTAACCGCCCCCAACCGCTTTGGCAACCTCCTCCAACCGCCTGTCCAACCGCTTCTGGGGCCGCCTCTGAGGTCCCTTTCCCTTCTGATGCAAGCCCTGCTGCTGTCCACAACCGACAGGCCCTCCACCGCAGCTGCCGTGGCAGAGGGCACCCCAGGGCCACAGAATTCCCGCCCACCGAGTGGTACTCAGCAGCGGCGCGGCGGGCATTGCCGCAGGGCGCGCCGCAGGAAAAGCCTTCTCATTGGGTTTGCGATCCGGGTCCTGGTCGGCGCCGGCTGGCCCCCCTCCCCCACATCAGACACGCTTTCCTCACGGGGAACAACCAAATCAATGGAAGGGGGAAGCCGAATCCACCCGAATTCGCTCCCGGCGAAAACGGAAACTTTTTTGCGCGTCGCGCCGCGCGCGCGTGTTGACAAAAACCAGTTCCGTCCGGGTGGCCGGCCAAGTGCCATTTTGGCACTATTTGGGGTATGCCGCGGGGAGCGCCGCAGCTTGACCCAGAATTTCAAATATTGGAAGCTGATATCAATGCCCCAACCAACAGATCAGTCTTGTCATGCATGACCAAGCTGGCGGTATATGGCCATTGCAAGAAGGGGTTTGGGGGCGCACGGCGCACTTTGCGCACCTTTTTTTCACCCTTTTTTTGTGCTTCATTGCGCCTTATGTGTCCCTTTCACGCCCGAAATTTGAGGCCGATTTCCGGGACACAAACTTGTATTTGGCCTGGGACCCCCCCCCCAGCACTCCGCAGTGGATAGCGCGGACTTCCATGAAACGCGGGTTGGTTTGGGTATTTGTTTGGGGGGGGGGGGGGGCTTCAGAGGGGGGGGGGCGCAGAGACCCGCAGAGGCCAGGCAGACGAACCCCGCCTGTTGGGGCAAGGGATCGCTGGGGCCGCAGGAATGCGCCACTTCCAACGCAGGCCCTGCGGCAGGGAGGCCGGCAGGGCAACACACCTCGCCCCACTTCTGTTTCTGCGCGTCCGTCATCAACGGCCCGACGGTTTCCGGAGTGAGTCGAAGGTTGCGGATCTTCTTCACCAACTGACAGCAAGCACACACATGATACGCACTTGGTAGGCCTGCGATAATATAATCCTAGAAATGGGATTATAAAAAAAGTCGAAAATTTTCAGTTAAATTCAGTTGAATTCAGTTTAAAAAAAAACCCATAATTTCCTTCAGTTAACAACAAACACGTGTGATACATGCAATCCATGAACACAGAAGACAAAAGATGGCCATCCCCCACAGGACTCGTGCTACGGATATCCGCCTCTTCTTTCCGGCCGGAGCTGGGGAGCTTGAGCTGAAAGAGCAGTCATCATCCGGTGTACGGGGTGCCGTAGGATGCAGCTTCAAAGACATGGCTTCATCGTGTGTGGGGAATGGCGGTGCAGGATGGGGAGAGAGCCGCGCAGCAGTGGCACTGCAGAGGGGGGAAAGGGCGGGACAGACGTGTGAGACATACTCTTGAAAGTTGGGACACACACATGATGCACACTTCCGAAGCTTGGGTCACAGTTTGAATACTCTAGAAATGCGAAAATGTTCTGCGCTCGAAAATGAAATAAATAACTAATTTTGGTATTCTTTTTACTTTTGTATCTGGTTTTTCTGTTGTTTGACCAGCACAATTATCAAAATTTGGCAATTAAATTTTTTTGTACGCAATGAATATGTGCTTCTGCGCAACTAAATAATTAATATTGCCAATTTTTTTTTGTATGAAGCCGTTTGTGGCCCAAGTGGCCCAAAGAATTGAGCATTTTTCAATAAATTTCGAATTTAGCGAGTACAGTAATCGGCACTGATAAACTCCATCTACAGAACTGCGCCGGGACGCGAGCCCACAAGGCCGGGACCTGCATCAGTTGCTCCCGCTTGTCATCCACCTTGAACTTCATAATACGCCGGTCCTTCGACATCTGCACCCTCGCCCGGAGGTTGTACGGCTCCAGCTGCGGCGTTTTGGAGCGGCCCCCGATACGCACGACGTCTTGGGTGAACGGGAGGCAGTCGCACAGGAACTCGTCCAGGGATCTGTTCTTGAAACCGATGACGATGATCGGCCGGAAGGGCACGGGCGACACCTTCCGCTTGTCGCGCCGCAGTCTGAAAAAGCGCGGCCCGGGGGACGGACGGTGCTGGGGAGGGGGACGGGCGTGGGGTGAGTGGACTTGGCTAATGGCGAACGGCTGACAGCCCACCGCCGTCGGTTAACCGCCAACCGCAGTCCGTTAACATCGGTTCATCGCCAAACCACCCCCTGTCGACGGTTGATCGCCTGCAACCCGGTGACTGCAGATGGTGCACTGCGCATCCGGCGAACACGCGTCCTCTCCGTTATGGCCTGGTCCTGGGACACACACATACGCTTGGGAACCACGAAACAAGAACGGAGCAATAAAAGTAGTTAAGAAACAAGAAAAGACCCACACATACACATACACCAACACACACATACACACACACACACGACGCGGACACGCCAAGACCCGACAAACGCCCTGCGGATGGCACGACGAGGCACTGGGCGTGGACGCAAAGACTCCTCGTCAGACCATGAAGAACAGTGTCATGTGGCTCGGCGCCTTTCTGCAGGGTACACACCCAGGGTCCCCCCCCTCCAGGGCGCCAAGCCTATGCCCAGCCGCTGTCTCCCTGACGGCAGATGCCCGCTTCAAGGGCGTTTGTAACCGACAGTAACCGCCCCCAACCGCTTTGGCAACCTCCTCCAACCGCCTGTCTAACCGCTTCTGGGGCCGCCTCTGAGGCCCTTTCCGTTCTAATGCATCCCTGCTGCTGTCCACAACCGCTTTGCCGGTGCTGACAGGCCCTCCACCGCATCTGCCGTGGGACAGAGAGAGAGAGAGAGAGAGAGAGGGGGGGGGGGGGGTGGGGGCGCTATGGCCCGCATTCTCAGAAAGAATAATGACCAATGCGGCGGCATCCAGGACCTCTGCCCGTGGGACGTGCGCATCCCAGTCAACCGCCCGCCCTCAGAGTCTTGAGGCGCAGGAGCCGCTCGGCGGAGGGCGAAAGCGCAGACCCCTCCCGGCCACCGTTCGGACGGGGGGATCCGAAAGTGCGGCGGGTGTTGTTGAGATCAGTGCCCGTCGGCTGGTCTACGGTGCGACCGCCTGCGTGACCTGTGAGGGGGTTGTGGGTGCACCACCCGCGTCTGTGGGGACGTGGGCCCGGGGGCAAACAGAAGAGGCGGGAGTACCATATCTCTGCCTGCAACGAAGGGGATGAGGGTGCTTTGGGGGAACAGGCATCGGGGACGAACGGGAACCCCAAGCCCCCCCGGAGCCCGAGGGGGGAAGGGGGGGGAGCGGGGACCAGACTCACCCGGAGAGCCCATGGCCCGGCCGTCTCGGATTGAGCGGCCTGTTGTCTCGTGTCGTCCTGGACGCAGCACCCACGTGGGGTTCCTAACCGCGAGAAACCGTTGTCGCCCGACCGGACCGGCTCGGCGTCGCCCGTGCCAACGGAGGTGGTCTCACCCTCTGACGCCACAAAACGTCCGAGCCGTGCCTGTCCCCCAAACAGGGCACCGGGCCAGCCCCGCAGCGGGGCTGGCCTGCTGTGGGTGGGGGGCTGCTTTGCAAAACAGGCCCTCCGTGGCGCACGCGCGACGATCCGTAGCCAAGTTTTCGGGCATGACACTTGCCGGCAGTCCCGAGCACGTGTGCGTGTCCACGCGAAGGTCACCTGGGCACTGGTCAGCCACGGGCAGGGATGCATTAGAAGGAAAGGGACCTAAGCGGCGGCCCCAGAAAGCGGTTAGACAGGCGGTTGGAGGAGGTTGCCGAAGCGGTTGGGGGCGGTTACTGTCGGTTACAAATGCCATTGAAGCCGGCACTTGCCGTTGGGGGGGATAGTGGCTGGGCTTAGGCCGGGCGCCCTGGAGGGGGGGGGGGGGGGGTAGCTCCCCCCTTTCCAGTGCGTCCCTGGCCACGCGGGCAGGGGTGCGCTTGGAAGGGAAGGGGCCCCTGATGAAGGTGAGCTAAGCGAAGGCGCAGGTCACACCTTCGGTAGACGTACCCTGTGCAACACTGCCCCCCGCCCCCCCATGAGCCGCTGGATTGCACCCGCTCAACGGCGACTGCAAAGAGGAGCGGGAGGGAGGGATGATGCCCATGGGTGTGTGAAATACGCACTGCAAAACCGTGTGTCTTGAGAGAGGGGGGGGGGGGGGCACACCCGTCCTCCTCTTTGGGGGTGACGGTCAGCCCTGCCGACTGCCTCTCTCCGCCCCTTAGGGCATTTGTAACCGACAGTAACCGCCCCCAACCGCTTCGGCGCCTGTCCAACCGCTTCTGGGGCCGCCTCTGAGGTCCCTTTCCCTTCTGATGCATCCCTGCGGCTGTCCACAACCGACAGGCCCTCCACCGCAGCTGCCGTGGGAGAGGGCACCCCAGGGCCACAGAATTCTCGCCCACCGCTTTGCACCCGCCCCAACCGCTTTGCACCCGCCCCAACCGCTTTCCCAACCGCCGTTGACCGCTTGTGCAACCGCCTTTGAAACGCCTCATCAGCCCCCCCCCCCCTTCCAGGGCACGCCCTTTGGGAGGGGGGGGGGGGGACTGCCACACACCTCGTCACCGCCTCGGCCAACTTGATGCCGATGAAACTCTTCCCGGTCCCCGGCGGCCCCTGAATGAGCAGGACTTTGTGGGTGGACAGGGCCCGCAGCGCCAGCTCCTGCGACGGGTCGAACTTGGTCTCGATGCACATGATGTCCAGCAGGTTCACGTACTCGTACCCGTCGCGGAGGTATCTGTGCACGGGGCATGCGGCCGGGGCATTACTGGCACACGGGAATTCCAGCTCAGTAGAGCCACATGCGACCCTTCCGCACCATCTTTGGGCCCGGAGGGCGCAGAGCGGCAGGAGGGGGGGAGGGGCTGGGGGGCAATGCGCCGGCCTCGGAGCGGGGCGGGGGTTGGGTTGGGTTGGGTTGGGCTGGCGGCCTCATGCAGGAGCAGGCCCTCGGGTGCGGGCTTCCTTCCCTGCCCCACCACGAGGCTGAACAACCTGACTGTCCGGTTCCAAGGCCGAGCGGACTATCGACAGCCACCAGACCCCACCGAAGCGCAGGTGGGCGGAAGATACCGTCGTCCTGTGTGTAGGCGCGCGCGCGGGCAGGGGTGTGGGCGGGGGCTGGGCCTTGCGTGTGGGGGGCAAGTGTGGCCTGGTGCTCCAGGCCCGGTGGGGCAGGCCATGGGAGCCTGACGCTGAGCCCACCGGGGAGTAGTGGGCCAGGGCATCGCATCCTCCTGGTCACAGAGACACGCTGCCTGCCCGTCCCACGACTGCGTACGCACGGGGACGGGTGTGCGCCGGGCACGACTGGGGGGGACCCGCGCTCCTTGACTGCATGTTGGCACAGGTGGCGCTGCTGTACTAGCTGGGTCCCGCACTCCCACGGCCTGGGGCGCTGGTGGCAGGTGGAGGGGTCCCAGGGCGCGCTGAGCGCTTCCCTGCCTTGGGACCTGCCCGGGAAGGTTCCCGGGTGCGGCGCTGCTGCCCCGTTAGTCCTAGGGGCCCGTAGGGCACACCACCGGACTGGCCCCTCCAAGGGAAGGGGGGGGTGGGGGCATGGGTCGGCAGGTGGCTGTCTGGCCCCCAGGGGTCGCCCACAACTGCACTGCAGTGCACGGGGCTGTGCTGGCCTAGGCGTGTGTGATGAGGTTGGAGGGGCGCGTGCACACCTGGAGGTTCCCTGGGCAGGCCACCCTAGGGATGCCCACAGCGGTCAAGCTGTGAGCCCTTCACAGCCTCCACTTTTCAGGCCCTGAGGGCGCCGACTCCGTGCACCCCTCCCGTCGGGGGCGCAGGCTGGGGGGGTTGAGTGGTGGATGGGTCTACCTGTCCGTTCATTGGCCTATGGTGTTCACTTGTTTGGGAGAGGAGGACCACCTGCTGGGTTACCATGCGGGTCCCAGATCCCGACGTACTCGTCATTCAGCGTCCGCCCCTTTTCTGCGAGGGGAGGGACCTCGTTCACCATGTGCCGGCCTGCAGTGAGGGCGCGAGGGCATGCTGGGGGGGGCGGGTCTGCTTTTGGTCCCGCCCCATTTCTGTTGGGGGGGGGGGGATAGGGGCAGCAAAAAGTCTGCTCCCCAGTTTCCTGGTCCCCAAGGGGAACCAGCCCACGGCCTGCACCCTCGCTTTGTGGTGGCTGAAATTTGGGCCGACAGAGAGCGGGGCGGGGGGGGGGGGGGGTCAGGAGGGGCTCCTTTTAAGGGGGGGGATGGGTCGAGGGTGGGTGGGTGCGTGGGTCCAGCCCCCCCGCTTTCCCCGGTGGTGCTGAATTTTTAGAGGTGCCAAAGGTGGAAAATATAAGTCGTCTACTAAAAAATCACCGAATTGTGTAATTTGTGGACTCAGTTTCCCATCATTAAGGTCGCTGTGGGGTAAGTGTACATGTCCTAAAATAGAACAATTTTAGAAAAAAAATTACACACGCTAAAGTATTTGAAAAAAAACGCAATTTATTAAAAGAAATACACATGGTAACATGAAAGACAAGTGCTCTCTGTGGCCACCAATTAGTTGGCACTCGGCCCATATAACATAGCATCACATAGTGTAATTGGGACTTGGCACAAGAAACAAAATCAGGCTCAAGAAAGAGCCCGGACGGGGCCATGACGAACATCAGTGTGCTGGCATGGCAAGGCCATAACCAACGTCAGTGCCGACTGCTTACAAGTAGCTACAGAACACACGCTTGAAGATCAAGTCGGCCTGAATATCTATGATTCTTGGCCTGCCTCCGTGGGATTCATTGTGCACATCCCAAAGATATTTCTTTGACGTCCTTTTGCAACTTTCCGCCAATTTCTTGGTCATTTTGCAACTCACCATCGGCAGCTGGTCATCAGTTGACCATCAACCGCCAAAGGTGGGCGGTTTAACCGTCGGACTAACCGACACCAGTACGGCAATGTTTACACTCATCTCTTCAACAGCACAATTGCAAGCAGAGGCAAAGATGTATTAGATGAGAGGGGGGGGGGGCTCTCACCCCCCCCCCTGCAAGACCCGGCACACACACCGCACCGATCCCTCGCTGTGAACCTCAAAACACTGCGGCGCAAGTGACGAGGCAAGCGTGCCAGCCCCCCATCAGGAAGCGCACCCCGTGGGGCTGGGGTCAGGCCATTGCTTAAGGACTCCGGGGGGGGGGCGGGGGTTGTTTGGGGCTCTGGCCAGCCCCGGCTGACCCCCCCACCCACCCACCCACATCAGAAAATATTTCCTCCGGCTAAAAATGAACTTTAGCAACGCAGGCGTAGAAAAAGAGTGGATGTGCTGAAAATGAGCAAAAAATGGACTGTGGGCGGAATGGCTACATAATCCGGCATTCCCCATCACCCCAAACCCAAGCCCCAACACACACGGGTAAACGAGGGGGGGGGGGGGGGGGGCTCAAAAAAGAGAAAAAGAGTCCCCAAGGGACGTATTGCCCAGTGTAGAGGGGTGGGTTATGAAAAGGTAGGAAATACAATAACGTCGAATTGCCTGCCTTGTTTGCGGTCGGAATTATTCCTAACGCACGCCGCAGGGGTGTAGCCCTCAAGGGGCCGGAACTTTGAGGCCAATTGTAGGTACACAAACTTTGTGTTGCCTCTAACCCCCTCAGCAACTAAGCAAGGCCCCCTAAGCAAAGGCCTGGCGGGGGCGGGGGAAGGACCTGTAGCTGGGGACTTTGGTGGTGTTTTGGGCCTTGATGACCACGTCCTCGAACGGCACTTTCTTCGTCTGATTGAAGTGGTCCAGCGTGCGCGTCACTGTACAAGCGACATGGGCAGTGGAGGGGCCAGTGGAGGGGGTCCATCCGCTCCCCCTCCCCCCTAAGAGGGACACGTGTATCCCGCCCCAACCGCTTCAGTCCGCCCCCAACGGACCCGATCTTCCCCCCCCTCTCCCCCCCCCCCCGTGTGACATTCTGTCATGTTGCAGTTTCTTGAGAGGGCCCTGGACAGTCACCCGGTTGTCCCTCCGCATGTTGCGTCGGGGCGCTGCGTTCTGACGGCCGCGGCGGCCGGTGTGCCTTTTGTGGTGTCATTGCCGCGTCAGCGGGGCCCAGTCGGGGACGCACTGGGGGTTTGTGCTGGTGGTTGCGGGGGTCGTTTTACGGTTTTTGTTGCCCCCTCCCCTCCGTGTCCGTCGTCCACCACCCGATGTGTCTGGGAAGTAGAGAGGGGAAGGACAGGGCAAGGAGGGAGAGGAAGGTCACAGGGCCGTTAGAGGCGGGCTGGGGGGGGGGGGGGTTGGCGTGACGCCTGCAGGGGATTGCTGTCTTCAGCCGGCGGCGCCCATCGGCCTCTGGCCACTTCCCCTTCCCCTTTCCTTGAACCCTCTCCGTCCGGAGGCGGTGGTGCCCATCAGCACCTCCCTTTCCCCTGCCTGGCGTATCCTCACCCCCCCCCCCCACACCCCCTTCCTTTCCCTCGGAAGGTTGTGCCACCCGGACGGTCCCTGTTCAACTGCTCCGTGTCGGGTCCTTGCGGAGGAGGGCAACGGCGTTGGCCGGGGGCGTCCAGGCGGACACCCCCCGTACCGGCGGTGGGAGCACCCCAGGGATTGATTACAAGGGAAGGCACCTCAGAGGCAGCCTCAGAAGCGGTTAGACAGGCGGTTGGAGGAGGTTGCCAAAGCGGTTGGGGGCGGTTACTGTCGGTTACGAACGCCATCGAAGCTGGCACTTGCCGTCAGGGAGACAG
Source organism: Eutreptiella sp. 'Long Island Sound 2002' (assembly GCA_964036045.1). Taxonomy (NCBI): domain Eukaryota; phylum Euglenozoa; class Euglenophyceae; order Eutreptiales; family Eutreptiaceae; genus Eutreptiella; species Eutreptiella sp. 'Long Island Sound 2002'. Next base: position 18,163 of record CAXIWF010002148.1, on the reverse strand, counting down.
TGGCTGGGCATAGACTGGGCGCCCTGGAGGGGGGGGGGGGCGGGGGTACCCCCCCCCCCTTTCCAATGCATCCCTGGCCCCCAACGGCGGCTTTTGGGCCCCACTCGACGGGGGGCCTGACCCAGACCTGCACCCCCTCGCCCCTCCGCCCGTCCACCGGCGCACGCACGCACGCGCACACACCCGCTTGGTAGCCGTGGAAGAACAGGTCCGCCTCGATCATAATGGACTCCGCCCCCCGTTTGGCCCACTGGTTCCTTCGGACGCAGCTCGCGAGTTTGGCGGGCCTGGGCCGCAAGGGGAACGGATGGGGAACGGATGGTGTCGGGCGATCGACCCCCCCGTCCCCTGCGCGCCCCCTCCCTCACTCTCACACACACACGGGCACCGTGACGGCGTCGCCCGCGCACCTGCGCTACGGCGTGGCCCACGGGGCCCGTCCCCGTCCGCTCGGGACAGCACAGCATTCGGGACCAGACATGCCACTGGCGTCCGGCAGGGCAACTGGTGCTCGGTAGTGATCGGCCCCGTACCAAAGGCCACTCAGTAATACCCGCCCCCCCGCACCACCGAAACTCAGTAGGAACGTGCTGCGTCCAGCGTGTGGCTCAGTAAGACCCTGCTCCATCCAATCATGTCTGAGCTGGAGGACGCGCCAGTGGCACATCTGTTCAGGACTGGTGCTGCGCTGGGACGGACGCGCAGGCCGGCAATGCCCCGCCCGCGTGACGCCCTGTCCCAATCCGACCCAACCCCCAACACACCCCTCAACACTGTTTGTGGGGTGGTTGCATGGATATGGGGGTGGAGCAGGGGTGCAGTAGCAGGGGGGGGTAGGGTTTACCAAAATCGAAATCTGTTTACCAAAATCGAAATGTAACTTTGGTAAAAAAAGGATTTTGATTTGGTAAAAAAAACATTCGACTTTGGTTTTGGTAAAAACCCGGGGGGGGGGGGGGGGGGCGTCCCTTCGGTTCTGGACGCCAACTACCCCCCCCCCCAACTAACTGTTGGCCGGAGGCTCTTGGGGGGGGGGGGGGGGGGCATTGGAGGGGGGGTTCAGGGAGGGGTGATGGGGGGGGGGGCACTCCGGGAGCGTCGGTTGGGGGGGGGGGGTCCAGGTGCGGCGATTTGGGGTGGTTGGGGGGGGGGTCCAGGTGGGGCAATTTGGGGTGTTGGGGGGGGGAGTGGGGGCAGAGGCTCCCCTTACCTCCCCTTGCCCTCCCTCTAACCATACCATCACCATCAACCTAACCCTAACCTTTGCAATAAGCTGGTTTGGCCATGCCAGCCGTGTTGATTGGGCTGAACAAGATCCCCCAAATTTCGTCCATGGCTGTTTTGCCACATCATTGCTCTCCATTTTGGACCCCAACACTCACTGTGACCCTAGCCTAGGGTGAGAGCTAGGGCTAGGGTCACCGAGCTGGTGGAACCAGTCTTGGTTTTATAACCCTTTTTAGTGTCTAGGGTGGACCTACCAGGTTTAGCAGCAAGCAAGCAAGCAGCAAGCAAGCAAGCAGCAAGCAAGCAGCACGCGCGAAATGGGCCAAAATCAGAACTCCGTCGTGGTGCTTTGGATTCGAGTGAAATTTTGGTGGATGATACCTATGGGTGTGAAGTACAATCACACAAAGTTTGAGCAAGAAACTCAACGGTGGTGGCCGGGAACGGGATCCGCAAGTGGCGGACCTCAGTTTCAAAAACTGCAGTTTAGGGCCAAAAATAGTCATTTTTGGGCCAAAAAAGCCCTGGAACACATTCAAAACGGCCAAACGAAGGGAAACGGTGGGTGCACTCCACGTGCGTCTTGACTTCCCCGTGTCAACGAGCTCTTTGCGGCCCTCTAGCTCCATGATATGTCTGAAAAACGGCCCAAAAAGGCCCCCAGAAGCTCCAAATGCCGACAGCCACAAACCAAGAATAGGCCATATCTTTGGCTACATGGCTCAAAATGCAATTCCGAGGGCACCTACTCGACCCGCAACCCCCCACTTTTTGTGGTTTCCGCCCCTCAGAATTGCCCAGACGGACGCCTACACCCCAATACCTAGGCTCACTAGGCTGCGGCAAGCTGCAAGCTCAAGCCCAAACAGGTGGGTGCCCAAATGCGTCAACAGGGTCAAGTAGGGGCAAAAAGATGACTGGTCTGAAAAATGATCCTAGACCATGTGCGACACTAAGACAAGTGTTTTTGGACTGTTTTGAGCTTGTGGTGGCCCATTTTGGTCCTCCGAACATCCCAAAATGCCTTGAAAATGGGTTGTTTTGGGACCAAAAATGGGTCAAAAATGGGTCAAAAACACATTTTTTCAAACCTCGTCCTAGACCATTTGGGGTGCACAAACGGGTGAAATGAGCCCATTTTGAGCCCATTTTGGGGCATTTTGGCCCCTCAGAAGTCCAAAAAGCCTTGAAAGTGGGCCTTGTGGTGGTGGGGTTCACTTGCAAGCTGATTCCACTTTGTCAAGAACCATCAATGCGTGAATCATTCTTGATGTCTCTCACCAGTCATAGCTGATGTTCCCTCCCCCACCAGCTCGGTCCCAATATTCAGTCTTGATTAGGGCTAGGGTGAGGGGTAGGGGTAGGGGTAGGTGTAGGGTTAGGAGTAGGCTGAGGGCTGGGGGTTGGCGTTAGAGTCAAGGTTGGGTTTAAGGATAGTGTTGGGGTGCAAAGTGGGCAAAATTCTCCTTAGGGCACCTTTGGTGTTCATGGAGCATCGCGCGCAGTAGGCGCCCATGGACGCCTGAGGGCGACACTCTTGGCAACTAACTGTTGGCCGGAGGCCCCCAAGGGGGGGGGGGGGGGGCAGGGGTAGTTGGCGTCCTAGGACCCGCGGAGTTGCCCTCCCCGGGGGTAAAAAGATTTTGACTTGAGTTTTGGTACAAATGCGCTTTCCCCAACTGCTGCCACGAACAGCAGTTATGATCGGCCATAGCGGCTCCGAACGGGTTTGCAAACCCCCTCCGACCGCCTTCCCAACTGAACACACCCATCGGACGTTGATGATGAGTAAAGAGAAGACAGATGTGCCTTCCCCCGCAATCGGTACTTGGGGGACAAAAACTTGGGCCACTAACAGCCGGCGGTTGGCGGCCGACGGTTGGCGGGTGAACGCTGGTCCAGAGGGGCGGTCCTGAGTGAAGCTGAGAAATAATGGCATTGTTACAGGATCGACCTGCGCTGTTCTTTTGCAGGATGGGGCGCTCTGAGAGTTCAAGGTACCTTTTGGGCCGTTCCCCCCTGCGCTCGTTACACCACACTTTAGGCCCCTTTCCGGGGGTGTATGACAAGAGAGGGGGGGGGTGTCCGGAACCAAAAGCGTGTGTGCCGAAAAATGGCCCGAATCAATATTTTTTTGTGAACTTCGTTTTTTCCAACTTTGAAATTTGTGTCTGTCCGGGGGGGGGGGTCCAGGGGGGGGGGGAGCCTGCTCCTACGGTCGTCAGCCGTTCTAATCCAAACCTGGCCCTTTCGGTCCAATGCATCCCAATTCATTCCAATGCATCCCAATTCATTCCAATGCATCCCAATTCATTCCAATGCATCCCAATTCATTCCAATGCATCCCAATTCATTCCAATGCATCCCAATTCATTCCAATGCATCCCAATTCATTCCCATGCATCCCAATTCGTTCCAATGCATCCCAATTCATTCCAATGCATCCCAATTCATTCCAATGCATCCCAATTCATTCCAATGCATCCCAATTCATTGCAATGCATCCCAATTCATTCCAATGCATCTCGATTCATTCCAATGCATCCCGATTCATTCCAATGCATCCCAATTCATTCCAATGCATCCCAATTCATTCCAATGCATCCCAATTCATTGCAATGCATCCCAATTCATTCCAATGCATCTCAATTCATTCCAATGCATCCCAATTCATTCCAATGCATCCCAATTCATTCCAATGCATCCCAATTCATTCCAATGCATCCCAATTCATTCCAATGCATCCCAATTCATTCCAATGCATCCCAATTCATTCCAATGCATCCCAATTCATTCCAATGCATCCCAATTCATTCCAATGCATCCCAATTCAGTCCAATGCATCCCAATTCATTCCAATGCATCCCAATTCATTCCAATGCATCCCAATTCATTCCAATGCATCCCAATTCATTCCAATGCATCCCAATTCATTCCAATGCATCCCAATTCATTCCAATGCATCCCAATTCATTCCAATGCATCCCAATTCATTCCAATGCATCCCAATTCATTCCAATGCATCCCAATTCATTCCAATGCATCCCAATTCATTCCAATGCATCCCAATTCATTCCAATGCATCCCAATTCATTCCAATGCATCCCAATTCATTCCAATGCATCCCAATTCATTCCAATGCATCCCAATTCATTCCAATGCATCCCAATTCATTCCAATGCACCCCAATTCATTCCAATGCATCCCAATTCATTCCAATGCATCCCAATTCATTCCAATGCATCCCAATTCATTTCAATGCATCCCAATTCATTCCAATGCATCCCAATTCATTCCAATGCATCCCAATTCAGTCCAATGCATCCCAATTCATTCCAATGCATCCCAATTCAGTCCAATGCATCCCAATTCATTCCAATGCATCCCAATTCATTCCAATGCATCCCAATTCATTCCAATGCATCCCAATTCATTCCAATGCATCCCAATTCAGTCCAATGCATCCCAATTCATTCCAATGCATCCCAATTCATTCCAATGCATCCCAATTCATTCCAATGCATCTCAATTCATTCCAATGCATCCCAATTCATTCCAATGCATCCCAATTCATTCCAATGCATCCGAATTCAGTCCAACGCATCCCAATTCATTCCAATGCATCCCAATTCATTCCAATGCATCCCAATTCATTCCAATGCATCCCAATTCATTCCAATGCATCCCAATTCATTCCATTGCATCCCAATTCATTCCAATGCATCCCAATTCATTCCAATGCACCCCAATTCATTCCAATGCATCCCAATTCATTCCAATGCATCCCAATTCATTCCAATGCATCCCAATTCAGTCCAATGCATCCCAATTCATTCCAATGCATCCCAATTCATTCCAATGCATCCCAGTTCATTCCAATGCATCCCAATTCATTCCAATGCATCCCAATTCATTCCAATGCATCCCAATTCATTCCAATGCATCCCAATTCATTCCAATGCATCCCAATTCATTCCAATGCATCCCAATTCATTCCAATGCATCCCAATTCATTCCAATGCATCCCAATTCATTCCAATGCATCCCAATTCATTCCAATGCATCCCAATTCATTCCAATGCATCCCAATTCATTCCAATGCATCCCAATTCATTCCAATGCATCTCAATTCATTCCAATGCATCCCAATTCATTCCAATGCATCCCAATTCATTCCAATGCATCCCACTTCATTCCAATGCATCCCAATTCATTCCAATGCATCCCAATTCATTCCAATGCATCCCAATTCATTCCAATGCATCCCAATTCATTCCAATGCATCCCAATTCATTCCAATGCATCCCAATTCAGTCCAATGCATCCCAATTCATTCCAATGCATCCCAATTCATTCCAATGCATCCCAATTCATTCCAATGCATCCCAATTCATTCCAATGCATCCCAATTCATTCCAATGCATCCCAATTCATTACAATGCATCCCAATTCATTCCAATGCATCCCAATTCATTCCAATGCATCCCAATTCATTCCAATGCATCCCAATTCATTCCAATGCATCCCAATTCATTCCAATGCATCCCAATTCATTCCAATGCATCCCAATTCATTCCAATGCATCCCAATTCGTTCCAATGCATCCCAATTCATTCCAATGCATCCCAATTCATTCCAATGCATCCCAATTCATTCCAATGCATCCCAATTCATTCCAATGCATCCCAATTCATTCCAATGCACCCCAATTCATTCCAATGCATCCCAATTCATTCCAATGCATCCCAATTCATTCCAATGCATCCCAATTCATTCCAATGCATCCCAATTCATTCCAATGCATCCCAATTCAGTCCAATGCATCCCAATTCATTCCAATGCATCCCAATTCAGTCCAATGCATCCCAATTCATTCCAATGCATCCCAATTCATTCCAATGCATCCCAATTCATTCCAATGCATCCCAATTCATTCCAATGCATCCCAATTCATTCCAATGCATCCCAATTCAGTCCAATGCATCCCAATTCATTCCAATGCATCCCAATTCATTCCAATGCATCCCAATTCATTCCAATGCATCTCAATTCATTCCAATGCATCTCAATTCATTCCAATGCATCCCAATTCATTCCAATGCATCCCAATTCAGTCCAATGCATCCCAATTCATTCCAATGCATCCCAATTCATTCCAATGCATCCCAATTCAGTCCAATGCATCCCAATTCAGTCCAATGCATCTCAATTCATTCCAATGCATCCCAATTCATTCCAATGCATCCCAATTCATTCCAATGCATCCCAATTCATTCCAATGCATCCCAATTCATTCCAATGCATCCCAATTCATTCCAATGCATCCCAATTCATTCCAATGCATCCCAATTCATTCCAATGCATCCCAATTCATTCCAATGCATCCCAATTCATTCCAATGCATCCCAATTCAGTCCAATGCATCCCAATTCATTCCAATGCATCTCAATTCATTCCAATGCATCCCAGTTCATTCCAATGCATCCCAATTCATTCCAATGCATCCCAATTCATTCCAATGCATCCCAATTCATTCCAATGCATCCCAATTAAGTCCAATGCATCCCAATTCATTCCAATGCATCCCAATTCATTCCAATGCATCCCAATTCATTCCAATGCATCTCAATTCATTCCAATGCATCCCAATTCATTCCAATGCATCCCAATTCATTCCAATGCATCCCAATTCAGTCCAATGCATCCCAATTCATTCCAATGCATCCCAATTCAGTCCAATGCATCCCAATTCATTCCAATGCATCCCAATTCAGTCCAATGCATCCCAATTCATTCCAATGCATCCCAATTCATTCCAATGCATCCCAATTCATTCCAATGCATCTCACTTCATTCCAATGCATCCCAATTCATTCCAATGCATCCCAATTCAGTCCAATGCATCCCAATTCATTCCAATGCATCCCAATTCATTCCAATGCATCCCAATTCATTCCAATGCATCCCAATTCAGTCCAATGCATCCCAATTCATTCCAATGCATCCCAATTCATTCCAATGCATCTCAATTCATTCCAATGCATCCCAATTCATTCCAATGCATCCCAATTCATTCCAATGCATCCCAATTCATTCCAATGCATCCCAATTCATTCCAATGCATCCCAATTCATTCCAATGCATCCCAATTCATTCCAATGCATCCCAATTCATTCCAATGCATCCCAATTGAGTCCAATGCATCCCAATTCCAAATTCATTCCAATGCATCCCAATTCATTCCAATGCATCCCAATTCATTCCAATGCATCTCAATTCATTCCAATGCATCCCAATTCATTCCAATGCATCCCAATTCATTCCAATGCATCCCAATTCATTCCAATGCATCCCAATTCAGTCCAATGCATCCCAATTCATTCGAATGCATCCCAATTCATTCCAATGCATCCCAATTCATTCCAATGCATCCCAATTCATTCCAATGCATCCCAATTCATTCCAATGCATCCCAATTCAGTCCGCTGCATCCTAATTCATTCCAATGCATCCCAATTCAGTCCAATGCATCCCAATTCATTCCAATGCATCTCAATTCATTTCTATGCATCCCAATTCATTCCAATGCATCCCAATTCATTCCAATGCATCCCAATTCATTCCAATGCATCCCAATTCATTCCAATGCATCCCAATTCATTCCAATGCATCCCAATTCATTCCAATGCATCTCAATTCATTCCTATGCATCCCAATTCATTCCAATGCATCCCAATTCATTCCAATGCATCCCAATTCAGTCCAATGCATCCCAATTCATTCCAATGCATCCCAATTCATTCCAATGCATCCCAATTCATTCCAATGCATCCCAATTCATTCCAATGCATCCCAATTCATTCCAATGCATCCCAATTCAGTCCAATGCATCCCAATTCATTCCAATGCATCCCAATTCAGTCCAATGCATCCCATTTCATTCCAATGCATCTCAATTCAGTCCAATGCATCCCAATTCTTAATTCATTCCAATGCATCCCAATTCATTCCAATGCATCCCAATTCATTCCAATGCATCCCAATTCATTCCAACGCATCCCAATTCATTCCAATGCATCCCAATTCATTCCAATGCATCCCAATTCATTCCAATGCATCCCAATTCATTCCAATGCATCCCAATTCATTCCAATGCATCCCAATTCATTCCAATGCATCCCAATTCATTCCAATGCATCCCAATTCATTCCAACGCATCCCAATTCATTCCAATGCATCCCAATTCATTCCAATGCATCCCAATTCATTCCAATGCATCTCAATTCATTCCAATGCATCCCAATTCAGTCCAATGCATCCCAATTCATTCCAATGCATCCCAATTCATTCCAATGCATCCCAATTCATTCCAATGCATCCCAATTCATTCCAATGCATCCCAATTCATTCCAATGCATCCCAATTCAGTCCAATGCATCCCAATTCATTCCAATGCATCCCAATTCAGTCCAATGCATCCCAATTCATTCCAATGCATCTCAATTCATTCCAATGCATCCCAATTCATTCCAATGCATCCCAATTCATTCCAATGCATCCCAATTCATTCCAATGCATCCCAATTCATTCCAATGCATCCCAATTCATTCCAATGCATCCCAATTCATTCCAATGCATCCCAATTCAGTCCAATGCATCCCAATTCTTAATTCATTCCAATGCATCTCAATTCATTCCAATGCATCCCAATTCATTCCAATGCATCCCAATTCATTCCAATGCATCCCAATTCATTCCAATGCATCCCAATTCATTCCAATGCATCCCAATTCATTCCAATGCATCCCAATTCAGTCCAATGCATCCCAATTCATTCCAATGCATCCCAATTCATTCCAATGCATCCCAATTCATTCCAATGCATCCCAATTCAGTCCAATGCATCCCAATTCATTCCAATGCATCCCAATTGATTGCAATGCATCCCAATTCATTCCAATGCATCCCAATTCATTCCAATGCATCCCAATTCATTCCAATGCATCCCAATTCAGTCCAATGCATCCCAATTCATTCCAATGCATCTCAATTCATTCCAATGCATCCCAATTCATTCCAATGCATCCCAATTCATTCCAATGCATCCCAATTCATTCCAATGCATCCCAATTCATTCCAATGCATCCCAATTCATTCCAATGCATCCCAATTCATTCCAATGCATCCCAATTCATTCCAATGCATCCCAATTCATTCCAATGCATCCCAATTCAGTCCAATGCATCCCAATTCTTAATTCATTCCAATGCATCCCAATTCATTCCAATGCATCCCAATTCATTCCAATGCATCCCAATTCATTCCAATGCATCCCAATTCATTCCAATGCATCCCAATTCATTCCAATGCATCCCAATTCATTCCAATGCACCCCAATTCATTCCAATGCATCCCAATTCATTCCAATGCATCCCAATTCATTCCAATGCATCCCAATTCATTCCAATGCATCCCAATTCAGTCCAATGCATCCCAATTCATTCCAATGCATCCCAATTCATTCCAATGCATCCCAATTCATTCCAATGCATCCCAATTCATTCCAATGCATCCCAATTCATTCCAATGCATCCCAATTCATTCCAATGCATCCCAATTCATTCCAATGCATCCCAATTCATTCCAATGCATCCCAATTCATTCCAATGCATCCCAATTCAGTCCAATGCATCCCAATTCATTCCAATGCATCCCAATTCATTCCAATGCATCCCAATTCATTCCAATGCATCCCAATTCATTCCAATGCATCCCAATTCATTCCAATGCATCCCAATTCATTCCAATGCATCCCAATTCATTCCAATGCATCCCAATTCATTCCAATGCATCCCAATTCATTCCAATGCATCCCAATTCATTCCAATGCATCCCAATTCATTCCAATGCATCCCAATTCATTCCAATGCATCCCAATTCATTCCAAGGCATCCCAATTCATTCCAATGCATCCCAATTCATTCCAATTCATTCCAATGCATCCCAATTCATTCCAATGCATCCGAATTCATTCCAATGCATCCCAATTCAGTCCAATGCATCCCAATTCATTCCAATGCATCCCAATTCATTCCAATGCATCCCAATTCAGTCCAATGCATCCCAATTCAGTCCAATGCATCCCAATTCATTCCAATGCATCCCAATTCATTCCAATGCATCCCAATTCATTCCAATGCACCCGAATTCATTCCAATGCATCCCAATTCATTCCAATGCATCCCAATTCATTCCAATGCATCCCAATTCATTCCAATGCATCCCAATTCATTCCAATGCATCCCAATTCATTCCAATGCATCCCAATTCATTCCAATGCATCCCAATTCATTCCAATGCATCCCAATTCATTCCCATGCAACCCAATTCATTCCAATGCATCCCAATTCATTCCAATGCATCCCAATTCATTCCAATGCATCCCAATTCATTCCAATGCATCCCAATTCATTCCAATGCATCCCAATTCATTCCAATGCATCCCAATTCATTCCAATGCATCCCAATTCATTCCAATGCATCCCAATTCATTCCAATGCATCCCAATTCATTCCAATGCATCCCAATTCATTCCAATGCATCCCAATTCATTCCAATGCATCCCAATTCATTCCAATGCATCCCAATTCATTCCAATACATCCCAATTCATTCCAATGCATCCCAATTCATTCCAATGCATCCCAATTCATTCCAACACATCCCAATTCATTCCAATGCATCCCAATTCATTCCAATGCATCCCAATTCATTCCAATGCATCCCAATTCATTCCAATGCATCCCAATTCATTCCAATGCATCCCAATTCATTCCAATGCATCCCAATTCATTGCAATGCATCTCAATTCATTCCAATGCATCCCAATTCATTCCAATGCATCCCAATTCAGTCCAATGCATCCCAATTCTTAATTCATTCCAATGCATCCCAATTCATTCCAATGCATCCCAATTCATTCCAATGCATCCCAATTCATTCCAATGCATCCCAATTCATTCCAATGCATCCCAATTCATTCCAATGCATCCCAATTCATTCCAATGCACCCCAATTCATTCCAATGCATCCCAATTCATTCCAATGCATCCCAATTCATTCCAATGCATCCCAATTCATTCCAATGCATCCCAATTCAGTCCAATGCATCCCAATTCATTCCAATGCATCCCAATTCATTCCAATGCATCCCAATTCATTCCAATGCATCCCAATTCATTCCAATGCATCCCAATTCATTCCAATGCATCCCAATTCATTCCAATGCATCCCAATTCATTCCAATGCATCCCAATTCATTCCAATGCATCCCAATTCATTCCAATGCATCCCAATTCAGTCCAATGCATCCCAATTCATTCCAATGCATCCCAATTCATTCCAATGCATCCCAATTCATTCCAATGCATCCCAATTCATTCCAATGCATCCCAATTCATTCCAATGCATCCCAATTCATTCCAATGCATCCCAATTCATTCCAATGCATCCCAATTCATTCCAATGCATCCCAATTCATTCCAATGCATCCCAATTCATTCCAATGCATCCCAATTCATTCCAATGCATCCCAATTCATTCCAATGCATCCCAATTCATTCCAAGGCATCCCAATTCATTCCAATGCATCCCAATTCATTCCAATTCATTCCAATGCATCCCAATTCATTCCAATGCATCCGAATTCATTCCAATGCATCCCAATTCAGTCCAATGCATCCCAATTCATTCCAATGCATCCCAATTCATTCCAATGCATCCCAATTCAGTCCAATGCATCCCAATTCAGTCCAATGCATCCCAATTCATTCCAATGCATCCCAATTCATTCCAATGCATCCCAATTCATTCCAATGCACCCGAATTCATTCCAATGCATCCCAATTCATTCCAATGCATCCCAATTCATTCCAATGCATCCCAATTCATTCCAATGCATCCCAATTCATTCCAATGCATCCCAATTCATTCCAATGCATCCCAATTCATTCCAATGCATCCCAATTCATTCCAATGCATCCCAATTCATTCCCATGCAACCCAATTCATTCCAATGCATCCCAATTCATTCCAATGCATCCCAATTCATTCCAATGCATCCCAATTCATTCCAATGCATCCCAATTCATTCCAATGCATCCCAATTCATTCCAATGCATCCCAATTCATTCCAATGCATCCCAATTCATTCCAATGCATCCCAATTCATTCCAATGCATCCCAATTCATTCCAATGCATCCCAATTCATTCCAATGCATCCCAATTCATTCCAATGCATCCCAATTCATTCCAATGCATCCCAATTCATTCCAATACATCCCAATTCATTCCAATGCATCCCAATTCATTCCAATGCATCCCAATTCATTCCAACACATCCCAATTCATTCCAATGCATCCCAATTCATTCCAATGCATCCCAATTCATTCCAATGCATCCCAATTCATTCCAATGCATCCCAATTCATTCCAATGCATCCCAATTCATTCCAATGCATCCCAATTCATTGCAATGCATCTCAATTCATTCCAATGCATCCCAATTCATTCCAATGCATCCCAATTCATTCCAATGCATCCCAATTCAGTCCAATGCATCCCAATTCATTCCAATGCATCCCAATTCATTCCAATGCATCCCAATTCATTCCAATGCATCCCAATTCATTCCAATGCATCCCAATTCATTCCAATGCATCCCAATTCATTCCAATGCATCCCAATTCATTCCAACGCATCCCAATTCATTCCAATGCATCCCAATTCATTCCAATGCATCCCAATTCATTCCAATGCATCCCAATTCATTCCAATGCATCCCAATTCATTCCAATGCATCCCAATTCATTCCAATGCATCCCAATTCATTCCAATGCATCCCAATTCATTCCAATGCATCCCAATTGATTCCAATGCATCCCAATTCATTCCAATGCATCCCAATTCATTCCAATGCATCCCAATTCATTCCAATGCATCCCAATTCATTCCAATGCATCCCAATTCAGTCCAATGCATCCCAATTCAGTCCAATGCATCCCAATTCATTCCAATGCATCCCAATTCATTCCAATGCATCCCAATTCATTCCAATGCATCCCAATTCATTCCAATGCATCCCAATTCATTCCAATGCATCCCAATTGATTCCAATGCATCCCAATTCATTCCAATGCATCCCAATTCATTCCAATGCATCCCAATTCATTCCAATGCATCCCAATTCATTCCAATGCATCCCAATTCATTCCAATGCATCCCAATTCATTCCAATGCATCCCAATTCATTCCAATGCATCCCAATTCATTCCAATGCATCCCAATTCATTCCAATGCATCCCAATTCATTCCAATGCATCCCAATTCATTCCAATGCATCCCAATTCATCCCAATGCAACCCAATTCATTCCAATGCATCCCAATTCAGTCCAATGCATCCCAATTCATTCCAATGCATCCCAATTCATTCCAATGCATCCCAATTCATTCCAATGCATCCCAATTCATTCCAATGCATCCCAATTCATTCCAATGCATCCCAATTCATTCCAATGCATCCCAATTCATTCCAATGCATCCCAATTCATTCCAATGCATCCCAATTCATTCCAATGCATCCCAATTCATTCCAATGCATCCGAATTCATTCCAATGCATCCCAATTCATTCCAATGCATCTCAATTCATTCCAATGCATCCCAATTCAGTCCAATGCATCCCAATTCATTCCAATGCATCCCAATTCATTCCAATGCATCCCAATTCATTCCAATGCATCCCAATTCATTCCAATGCATCCCAATTCATTCCAATGCATCCCAATTCATTCCAATGCATCCCAATTCATTCCAATGCATCCCAATTCATTCCAATGCATCCCAATTCATTCCAATGCATCCCAATTCATTCCAATGCATCCCAATTCATTCCAATGCATCCCAATTCATCCCAATGCATCCCAATTCATTCCAATGCATCCCAATTCAGTCCAATGCATCCCAATTCATTCCAATGCATCCCAATTCATTCCAATGCATCCCAATTCATTCCAATGCATCCCAATTCATTCCAATGCATCCCAATTCATTCCAATGCATCCCAATTCATTCCAATGCATCCCAATTCATTCCAATGCATCCCAATTCATTCCAATGCATCCCAATTCATTCCAATGCATCCCAATTCATTCCAATGCACCCCAATTCATTCCAATGCATCCCAATTCATTCCAACACATCCCAATTCATTCCAATGCATCCCAATTCATTCCAATGCATCCCAATTCATTCCAATGCACCCCAATTCATTCCAATGCATCCCAATTCATTCCAATGCATCCCAATTCATTCCAATGCATCCCAATTCATTCCAATGCATCCCAATTCATTCCAATGCATCCCAATTCATTCCAATGCATCCCAATTCATTCCAATGCATCCCAATTCATTCCAATGCATCCCAATTCATTCCAATGCATCTCACTTCATTCCAGTGCATCTCAATTCATTCCAATGCATCCCAATTCATTCCAATGCATCCCAATTCAGTCCAATGCATCCCAATTCATTCCAATGCATCCCAATTCATCCCAATGCATCCCAATTCATTCCAATGCATCTCAATTCATCCCAATGCAACCCAATTCATTCCAATGCATCCCAATTCAGTCCAATGCATCCCAATTCATTCCAATGCATCCCAATTCATTCCAATGCATCCCAATTCATTCCAATGCATCCCAATTCATTCCAATGCATCCCAATTCATTCCAATGCATCCCAATTCATTCCAATGCATCCCAATTCATTCCAATGCATCCCAATTCATTCCAATGCATCCCAATTCATTCCAATGCATCCGAATTCATTCCAATGCATCCCAATTCATTCCAATGCATCTCAATTCATTCCAATGCATCCCAATTCAGTCCAATGCATCCCAATTCATTCCAATGCATCCCAATTCATTCCAATGCATCCCAATTCATTCCAATGCATCCCAATTCATTCCAATGCATCCCAATTCATTCCAATGCATCCCAATTCATTCCAATGCATCCCAATTCATTCCAATGCATCCCAATTCATTCCAATGCATCCCAATTCATTCCAATGCATCCCAATTCATTCCAATGCATCCCAATTCATTCCAATGCATCCCAATTCATTCCAATGCATCCCAATTCATTCCAATGCATCCCAATTCATCCCAATGCATCCCAATTCATTCCAATGCATCCCAATTCAGTCCAATGCATCCCAATTCATTCCAATGCATCCCAATTCATTCCAATGCATCCCAATTCATTCCAATGCATCCCAATTCATTCCAATGCATCCCAATTCATTCCAATGCATCCCAATTCATTCCAATGCATCCCAATTCATTCCAATGCATCCCAATTCATTCCAATGCATCCCAATTCATTCCAATGCATCCCAATTCATTCCAATGCACCCCAATTCATTCCAATGCATCCCAATTCAGTCCAATGCATCCCAATTCATTCCAATGCATCCCAATTCATTCCAATGCATCCCAATTCATTCCAATGCACCCCAATTCATTCCAATGCATCCCAATTCATTCCAATGCATCCCAATTCATTCCAATGCATCCCAATTCATTCCAATGCATCCCAATTCATTCCAATGCATCCCAATTCATTCCAATGCATCCCAATTCATTCCAATGCATCCCAATTCATTCCAATGCATCCCAATTCATTCCAATGCATCTCAATTCATTCCAATGCATCCCAATTCATTCCAATGCATCCCAATTCATTCCAATGCATCCCAATTCATTCCAATGCATCCCAATTCATTCCAATGCATCCCAATTCATCCCAATGCATCCCAATTCATTCCAATGCATCTCAATTCATTCCAATGCATCCCAATTCATTCCAATGCATCCCAATTCATTCCAATGCATCTCAATTCATTCCAATGCATCCCAATTCATTCCAATGCATCCCAATTCATTCCAATGCATCCCAATTCATTCCAATGCATCCCAATTCAGTCCAATGCATCCCAATTCATTCCAATGCATCCCAATTCATTCCAATGCATCCCAATTCATTCCAATGCATCCCAATTCATTCCAATGCATCCCAATTCATTCCAATGCATCCCAATTCATTCCAACGCATCCCAATTCATTCCAATGCATCCCAATTCATTCCAATGCATCTCAATTTATTCCAATGCATCCCAATTCATTCCAATGCATCCCAATTCATTCCAATGCATCCCAATTCATTCCAACGCACCCCAATTCAGTCCAATGCATCCCAATTCATTCCAATGCATCCCAATTCATTCCAATGCATCCCAATTCATTCCAATGCACCCCAATTCATTCCAATGCATCCCAATTCATTCCAATGCATCCCAATTCATTCCAATGCATCCCAATTCATTCCAATGCATCCCAATTCATTCCAATGCATCCCAATTCATTCCAATGCATCCCAATTCATTCCAATGCATCTCAATTCATTCCAATGCATCCCAATTCAGTTCAATGCATCGTGGAGATGGCGCAGGAGCATGGCAACCACGCCAGGCCCCCCTCCATCCCCCTCCTTCACAGGCCCCAGCCGCGCCCTGCCTCCCGCACGCCCTGGGCCGCACGCATACGGGCCGTGCAGGAACTTCACCCCGACGACGCCGATCTTCAGGAGGTCCGGGTGGTGGACCTCGACGATGGCCCACCACAACTCCTTCTGGAAGTTGTCAGTGGTGATGCACAGGAGCTTCCCGTTCGAGAGCCTGCACGAGGGGCGCGTGGGGCGCGGACAGGACGCATCGGAAGGGGGGGGGGGTACCCCCGCCCCCCCTCCAGGTCTCCAGGGCGCCCGGCCTATGCCCAGCCACTGTCCCCCTGACGCCAAGCGCCAGCTGCAATGGCATTTGTAACCGACAGTAACCGCCCCCAACCGCTTTGGCAACCTCCTCCAACCGCCTGCCTAACCGCTTCTGGGGCCGCCTTTGAGGTCTCTTCCCTTCTAATGCATCCCTTGGTGCGGAATGCGTGGGCCGGGCTGCAGTGCACAGGAGGGGGGTCCACCGTCTGGCACGCGACGGCGTTGCGTTGTGCGTCGCCGAGGCAATGCGCGCGTGACGGCGGTGGACACACAGCGCGCGGGGGGCGCTCGGCGGCGAACCAGAAGCGGTTGGCATCGGAGGCGGCGACTGGCGGTTGGAGGAGGCGCCGACGCTTTGTGGCCGGCAACCGCCGGCGGTGGGCTGTGACCGCAGGCGGTTGGCCGGTAACCGCCGGTCGGGGGTGCAATAGAAGGGAAGGGACCTCCGAGGGGTGGGGGGGGGGGGGGGGGCAAAACCTGTTTTTTCAGATGGGCTAAGCGGAGGCGTGGGGGGGTCCCTTCGGTAGACGTACGCTGTTCAACACCGCCCCCCCGTGTGACATTCCGTCGGGTTGTTGCTCCTTTACGGGGTCCTGGGCAGTCACCCGTTCTTCCCTTCGCATGTTGCGTCGGGTCGCTGCGTTCTGTCGGCTGCTGCGGCCGGTGCTCCTGCTGGTGTCGTTTCCGCGTTCGCGGAGCCCAGTGGTTGGTGTGTTGGGGCTGTGCTGGATGTGGCGGGATGTGCCGTTTGTGTGTCAGCGGCGCCCAATAATTGGCGTATTGGGGGTTGTGCTGGTTGTTGCCGGGGTCGTTTGACTGTTTTTGCTGCCCCCCCCCCCCCCCCCCAAGAGCTACCGGATTGCACCCGCTCAACGGCACGCGACGCCGGAGAGGAGGGAGGGAGGGACGATGCAATGGCCCCCGAGGGGGCTCAGGACCACGAGCTCGTCTGAAAGCACCCCCCCGGCCAGAGTTTAAGCTTAAGGGAAGGGGGGGGGGGCCTCGGTATCTGAGGCGGGAAGAAAATTCCTCTGCGGGGG
>CAXIWF010002147.1:0-14067 GCA_964036045.1 Eutreptiella sp. 'Long Island Sound 2002' | reverse complement strand
TATTGGATGAACTTTGGCAAATTCATGATCGGTGATAAAAAAAAAGCTATAGTAAATATCGATTACCGTGCAATTTTTTTAAACATCATATTAAATTTTAATCGGATGTTTTTTCCTGAAAATTTTACTCCAGATAAAATTAATTGGGATGAAATTTACTCAGAGTTACCAAAAGAACTTTTAACAGAAAAAAAATTAAACAAAAATTTCATAAAAAGGAAAATATTGTCTATTATTTTTGGCGGCAGTTCAATCAGCCTTTACATGAAAAACTTTAATCCAAATGATATAAGCCCATACAAACGGCAAAAATTGCAAGAATTTATCAGCAATCACTATTTAATTCAAATAATTACACAAGTGACCAAAAAATTAGACGAAGAAAATTTTTTCCTAGGAGGTGAACTTCCCATTTTTGAAGAAGAAAAAAAATTTTCACGCAAGCCAGGGTTAATAAAAAAATCAAATAGAACCTTTTCTATTCTTGAAACCATAGAATCTTTACTCACAACATTTGTGAATTTAGAAATGTTACAACAAAAAAATTACATCCTACTTAGTTTGGAACACGATGGTATAATATCGTTAATAATTGGTGAAACAGATTTTAATCTTGACAAAAAAATAAAAAAAAAAATAAGTTTTATTACAAAATTAATATTCGGCCAACACGCAAAAACTTTTGAAATAAAAAAAGAAATCTGGTACGAAAAAAAGTAAAAAAAAATCTTAGAAATAAAATTATTTTTTAAGATTTTTTTTACTTTTTTACTAAAAAAATTACTGCATAGGATAAGCAATCAAAGAAATTTTTTTAGTAAAAAAGATTTTATAATTTTTTTCCAAAACAAAATGAGAGAGTTCGATTTGGGCTAAAGAAAATTCTCTTAAGCTATCGAAAGCATAAATTAAAAATAAATTATTTCTAGAACCATTGGATTCTTTTTTTTCCCCATGGAGAATGATAAAAGAATTTAAAACCAAAGTGGAGAAAGACTCATCTCCAGAAAAATTGTTCGCTTCCATCTGTGGAATGCTTTGTGAAAAAAAATCAAAATCTTCATTTAAATTAAATTTTAAGATTTTGTTTTTATAAAGATCCATTGAAATTTCCGTATAAAACATGGGAACTTTTTTACTTGCATTTGAAACTATGTCCAAAGGCAATGGTTCAAAAAACAAATCTGCATTAAAATTATTTTTTAATCCACATAATGTTTTCTGAAAATAAAAGGGCTCCGTGGATAAATTTTTTTTCTTCTTTTCTAGCCAGGAAAAAAAATCCATTCCAACTGGATCTGTAGTATTAAAGGTGAAAACTACAGACATAAAAAAAATTAAAATTGAAAAGATTATGTTCATGAGGCTGTAAAATTTTTTTTTTCGACCATAACATAACAACACATACACAACAATCATAACAAAAAAAAAAAAAAAAAAACAACACACAACACAACACACAATACAGCATTACATTAACATATCACATTACACATCACACACACACAATACAGCATTACATTATATCACATTACACATCACACACACACACAACACACACACACAATACAGCATTACATTATATCACATTACACATCACACACAACACACACACACAATAATATAATACACACAACACAACACACAATACACACAACACAACACACACACACAATACAGCATTACATTATATCACATTACACATCACACACACACAATACAGCATTACATTATATCACATTACACATCACACACACACAATACAGCATTACATTATATCACATTACACATCACACACACACACAACACACACACACACAACACACACACACAATACAGCATTACATTATATCACATTACACATCACACACACACACAACACACACACAACACAACGCCACCACCACCCCCCCCCACCGACCCTACCCGTTCCCTATATATTAGGGGAAATTTTAGGAAAAGAAGCTTTTTAGATGTTTTGTTTGAGAGGGAGAAAAAAATCGACTAATACCTGAAACATTTTTCACCCGTTTTTAAATACCTGAAACAAAAACTTAAATAATTGATGCAATGTTACTGTAACATATACATGTGATTATCGCAGATTTGACTTTATAAAATACGTAAAATCTCATTTGGTTTCACCGCATTTTCGCTTGAAAATAAGCATTCCACAGATGGAAGCGAACAATTTTTTGAGTCAAAATTTTTTTTCTCGAATTCCAAATTTTCTCTTTTAAAAATAAATAAAACAAAAGATATCACATTGTCGTTTTCGTTTTCAAAATTAAAAAATACGAAACATACATTGCTAATAGATTTTCCCGGAAAACAAAGTAATATGCTCTGTAGAGAATCTAAAAAAAATGAGTTTTGTAGTAAAGTTTTTAATTTAAATTTGAATTCTTTTATATCAAATTCAAATGCAACTCCAATACTATTCTGAATTCTTTCAGAATCGGTTTTCTTGCAATGTAATTCATTTTGCGTAAGAAAATTTTTAAAAGTACCATTCTTTATTATAAAATCCCTTGAAGGAAAGACCGCATTTTGTTGCACCAAATCTAAAATATTCAACATAGAAATTAAATATTTTTTTCTTAATTTAATTCCCTTGGAATTAAAATTTAAATTCAAATTTTTTACATTAACAAAGAAATTCTTTTCCTTAATTATTAAATCAGCAAATAATATGCATAATCTCAAAACTTTTCGTAATTCAATATAAAAATTTTTATTTAAAACAATAAAATTTATGTCATGAAAGTAAAATTTAATTTCTTTTTTAAGAAACAAAAAAATTTTCATAATTGTCGAAAAAAGATAATCATCAGCTTTATACACAAAAAAAATTTCAGAACGTTTTTTCTGTAAATCCAAAAAATTATCGAAATAAATCATCAGATTTATCTCTTTTGCATTTCGAATAATAACGTCTCGAAGGCGTAATTTTTTAATTCTTAAATTATTTTTTAATTTTATTCTTTCTCTGGAACCATATTCTAAATCGACTAATCTTTCTTCTAAAAGCAAAATTGAGTTGAAATATTCGATAATATAATCTATCGCTTTTTCACTCCAGGGATAATTTTTTAGTTTTTCACATATTTCAGTTTGAACTCCATTTTCTTTCGATAAAATCAAGGCAATGCGTAAATAAAGACTATCTTCTAAAAAGCGATTCATAAAAAATTTTTATTTAAATTTTTTTTCATTTAAACCTTATTAAATTACTAATTGAAAAATCATTACTGTATCATTACTGTAATATTACAGTAATGATATGAGGGCAAAAAAAATTGGTGTAATCTCAATACACCAATTTTTTTTTATTTTATAATAAAAATTTATACAAAAATAAACTTACAGATTTTTTACAGCAAACCATTCATCATCAGATAAGAAAAAAGGTTTATTTTTTATCTTGTCCGAGCTGAGATAAGGGGCTCTTCTCGCAATTTCAGCCAGATCTTCCGAAAGTGCAGTCGGAATTTCAATCAAACCGGTATGTTCGTTATAAGCCGCTTGATTGACAACAAAATCAATAACAGTATCCGCTCGAAATTTATAGTCAACATTCCAATTTTGCACAGAAAGAACTCCAAGGCCGAGTTTATACAGAATAAGCTGAACTCTGTGAACTCGTATGCAAAATAGTTCAGAATTCGCAACTACGTTTCCCCCAAGAGAATAGAAAAAGTTTAAATTTAAGCTACAATCTTGAGGGACATAGTTTTCCTTAGCCTCTACTCGGGTACGAATATGAAGAATTAAGTTAAAAACACTTTTAAATATAGTAAGCCTTTGTTGAGAAGGGATAGAATTTTCATTCAAAATGGCTTTGTTAAGTTCAAACACAAATTGAAAATCGAAAAAAGAAGAACCATGGTTCACGAAATTACCCGAAGAATTCCTAAGAGGCTTCCATTTAAACCGAAGTACAGCGTTATCCGGTAGTGACATTAAACTTAGCTCAGAATTTTGCACAGAATTAATATTAAAACTATCATTTCGCCAGATTTGAAAGCAGGTCAAAACATCTTCAGCTTCTTTACCAGGAAGGGTAAGACTCACTTCATGCCAGGAAAAAATATGGTGAATACCAACAAAAAAATTATCATTTTCTCTACGTAATGTCGGAAAACCAAAGCTAATAGCCGCCAGCACAAATTGAAGATTTTTTGAAAGAATTTGCTTACTGATTTTAGTATATCTCTGCTTATAAACTGAAAGTAACTTTGCGACTTGTATCACTTCACTCCATGTGAAATCTAACTCTAAATAACGTAACGCGCGCGACCCTCGTCCAGGTTTAACACTGTCCAAATCATTAATGTTTAAGTGAAAAAGCTGTCGAATAGCTAGAAAATTAAGACAATATAATAAAAGTACCACATGGTATGTTAACTCAGTAGGACTAAAATTTCTATAAAAAACTTTATAATCGTCCGATTTAAGTTCATTTATCATACCAAAAACTACATCAAATGTAGAACTAAAAATTAAAGGTACCCCTACAGTTCTGTTAAATATTTCTACTTCAGAAGAGTTTTCTTCTCTATATTTTCTTGTAGTAAAAATATGAATGTTTTCGCGAAACCGGTCTGTTAAGATTTTCATATCCGGACTGAGTGAATCAAAATCAATTTCATTAGAAACCAAATCACTCCAACTGTTACCATCTTTTAATTGCGTAAGTTCTGTAAGAATATTTCGTAATTTTTTACCATAAAAGATAAAACTAATAAACATAAATATACAGTTTTTTTTTAAGTTCCCCTAAAGTACAAATAATACTCTAGGTTAATAAGATGATAACGTATAAAAAAGATATGTCCAAAATACGTTACAGTAATGTAAAAAAAGCTTTTTATTTTTTTTTTATTTTCTATGCTATGATCAATTAAGAATAGTTCTAAGGTACTTAAAAATATCAACACCAGGTTAAAAGTTACAGTAACGTTACTGTAACTTTAATCCAGTTATGCTAATTTCGAGGTCAACTATCCCCCCAAACGTTACTGTAACGTTACTGTAACGAATAAATGTTCTTAAAAGTTTTTTTGTTAACATGACTAAAAAAGAAAGTAAAAAATATATTTAATTCAATATTATGAATCCAATAAGTTATCAAAATCTAATAGAAAAAAAAGAATTTGCTGCCAAGAAAAATATTCCTTTAGCAGTTGTTGAATTAGTTCTAAAAAAATGGGGCGACGAAATCGGTTTAACAAAAATTGCAAATTATTCTTTTTTTAATGCCGAGCTGTTCATGATAGCATTGGATAAGGAATTGCAACACAACCATTCAAATAAAGAAAAAAGAAAAGTAAATCTTCATGAGAAAACGAAAAGTCAACACAATATTATACGAAAACTTCAAGTGATCTGCATGAGTAATCTTGAATTTATTAGTCAAATTTTCAATGAAAAAGAGATTATAGTAATTTTACAATGGAAATTAAGCGAAAATAACGAAAATTATAAAAATTATGCTAATTCTGATTTAAAAGAATCCGATGAATCCGATTCCGAAAAAAATGAATTTAATTCACCAAAAACAGATTCTTAATTAAAATATTAAATATTACACTATGAATAAAAAATTTGAATTTAAAAAACCTTATTTGGATCAATATTTAATTGAAAAAAACATAATTCCAGTTAAAATTTTAAAAAATGAAATAATAAATGAAATAATAAAAAAAAGAATTAAAAAGGCAAAAATTTTGCAGAATTGCTTAGAAAAAATATTGAATTTGGAAAAAAATTTAAACCAAAATCTTTTCAAGGAAAATTCGAATTTAGAAAAAGAACTTCAAATGTTTTTTTCCGAATATTATGTTTTTATAAATAATATTAATAAAGAAATTCTTACAGAATTAAAGGTAAAAGGCCAAAATAAAAATTTCTTCAAAGAAATTTATAAAGAAAGTCAAAAACAAAATAGAAATAATCCTAATTTTTTGAGTAAAGAAAATTATTATGTTTATACTGATATTATTCCTTGCCAATATGATTTCAATTCGCAATTAAAAAAAAATTATACTGGGACTATACCTCGTGTAAATCAAGTTTCGTACTCAAGCGGGAAAATCTCTTTATTGTATCTAGAAGGAGAATTTAAAGTTTTTTATTGGATGAACTTTGGCAAATTCATGATCGGTGATAAAAAAAAAGCTATAGTAAATATCGATTACCGTGCAATTTTTTTAAACATCATATTAAATTTTAATCGGATGTTTTTTCCTGAAAATTTTACTCCAGATAAAATTAATTGGGATGAAATTTACTCAGAGTTACCAAAAGAACTTTTAACAGAAAAAAAATTAAACAAAAATTTCATAAAAAGGAAAATATTGTCTATTATTTTTGGCGGCAGTTCAATCAGCCTTTACATGAAAAACTTTAATCCAAATGATATAAGCCCATACAAACGGCAAAAATTGCAAGAATTTATCAGCAATCACTATTTAATTCAAATAATTACACAAGTGACCAAAAAATTAGACGAAGAAAATTTTTTCCTAGGAGGTGAACTTCCCATTTTTGAAGAAGAAAAAAAATTTTCACGCAAGCCAGGGTTAATAAAAAAATCAAATAGAACCTTTTCTATTCTTGAAACCATAGAATCTTTACTCACAACATTTGTGAATTTAGAAATGTTACAACAAAAAAATTACATCCTACTTAGTTTGGAACACGATGGTATAATATCGTTAATAATTGGTGAAACAGATTTTAATCTTGACAAAAAAATAAAAAAAAAAATAAGTTTTATTACAAAATTAATATTCGGCCAACACGCAAAAACTTTTGAAATAAAAAAAGAAATCTGGTACGAAAAAAAGTAAAAAAAAATCTTAGAAATAAAATTATTTTTTAAGATTTTTTTTACTTTTTTACTAAAAAAATTACTGCATAGGATAAGCAATCAAAGAAATTTTTTTAGTAAAAAAGATTTTATAATTTTTTTCCAAAACAAAATGAGAGAGTTCGATTTGGGCTAAAGAAAATTCTCTTAAGCTATCGAAAGCATAAATTAAAAATAAATTATTTCTAGAACCATTGGATTCTTTTTTTTCCCCATGGAGAATGATAAAAGAATTTAAAACCAAAGTGGAGAAAGACTCATCTCCAGAAAAATTGTTCGCTTCCATCTGTGGAATGCTTTGTGAAAAAAAATCAAAATCTTCATTTAAATTAAATTTTAAGATTTTGTTTTTATAAAGATCCATTGAAATTTCCGTATAAAACATGGGAACTTTTTTACTTGCATTTGAAACTATGTCCAAAGGCAATGGTTCAAAAAACAAATCTGCATTAAAATTATTTTTTAATCCACATAATGTTTTCTGAAAATAAAAGGGCTCCGTGGATAAATTTTTTTTCTTCTTTTCTAGCCAGGAAAAAAAATCCATTCCAACTGGATCTGTAGTATTAAAGGTGAAAACTACAGACATAAAAAAAATTAAAATTGAAAAGATTATGTTCATGAGGCTGTAAAATTTTTTTTTTCGACCATAACATAACAACACATACACAACAATCATAACAAAAAAAAAAAAAAAAAAACAACACACAACACAACACACAATACAGCATTACATTAACATATCACATTACACATCACACACACACAATACAGCATTACATTATATCACATTACACATCACACACACACACAACACACACACACAATACAGCATTACATTATATCACATTACACATCACACACAACACACACACACAATAATATAATACACACAACACAACACACAATACACACAACACAACACACACACACAATACAGCATTACATTATATCACATTACACATCACACACACACAATACAGCATTACATTATATCACATTACACATCACACACACACAATACAGCATTACATTATATCACTATCACATTACACATCACACACACACACAACACACACACAACACAACGCCACCACCACCCCCCCCCACCGACCCTACCCGTTCCCTATATATTAGGGGAAATTTTAGGAAAAGAAGCTTTTTAGATGTTTTGTTTGAGAGGGAGAAAAAAATCGACTAATACCTGAAACATTTTTCACCCGTTTTTAAATACCTGAAACAAAAACTTAAATAATTGATGCAATGTTACTGTAACATATACATGTGATTATCGCAGATTTGACTTTATAAAATACGTAAAATCTCATTTGGTTTCACCGCATTTTCGCTTGAAAATAAGCATTCCACAGATGGAAGCGAACAATTTTTTGAGTCAAAATTTTTTTTCTCGAATTCCAAATTTTCTCTTTTAAAAATAAATAAAACAAAAGATATCACATTGTCGTTTTCGTTTTCAAAATTAAAAAATACGAAACATACATTGCTAATAGATTTTCCCGGAAAACAAAGTAATATGCTCTGTAGAGAATCTAAAAAAAATGAGTTTTGTAGTAAAGTTTTTAATTTAAATTTGAATTCTTTTATATCAAATTCAAATGCAACTCCAATACTATTCTGAATTCTTTCAGAATCGGTTTTCTTGCAATGTAATTCATTTTGCGTAAGAAAATTTTTAAAAGTACCATTCTTTATTATAAAATCCCTTGAAGGAAAGACCGCATTTTGTTGCACCAAATCTAAAATATTCAACATAGAAATTAAATATTTTTTTCTTAATTTAATTCCCTTGGAATTAAAATTTAAATTCAAATTTTTTACATTAACAAAGAAATTCTTTTCCTTAATTATTAAATCAGCAAATAATATGCATAATCTCAAAACTTTTCGTAATTCAATATAAAAATTTTTATTTAAAACAATAAAATTTATGTCATGAAAGTAAAATTTAATTTCTTTTTTAAGAAACAAAAAAATTTTCATAATTGTCGAAAAAAGATAATCATCAGCTTTATACACAAAAAAAATTTCAGAACGTTTTTTCTGTAAATCCAAAAAATTATCGAAATAAATCATCAGATTTATCTCTTTTGCATTTCGAATAATAACGTCTCGAAGGCGTAATTTTTTAATTCTTAAATTATTTTTTAATTTTATTCTTTCTCTGGAACCATATTCTAAATCGACTAATCTTTCTTCTAAAAGCAAAATTGAGTTGAAATATTCGATAATATAATCTATCGCTTTTTCACTCCAGGGATAATTTTTTAGTTTTTCACATATTTCAGTTTGAACTCCATTTTCTTTCGATAAAATCAAGGCAATGCGTAAATAAAGACTATCTTCTAAAAAGCGATTCATAAAAAATTTTTATTTAAATTTTTTTTCATTTAAACCTTATTAAATTACTAATTGAAAAATCATTACTGTATCATTACTGTAATATTACAGTAATGATATGAGGGCAAAAAAAATTGGTGTAATCTCAATACACCAATTTTTTTTTATTTTATAATAAAAATTTATACAAAAATAAACTTACAGATTTTTTACAGCAAACCATTCATCATCAGATAAGAAAAAAGGTTTATTTTTTATCTTGTCCGAGCTGAGATAAGGGGCTCTTCTCGCAATTTCAGCCAGATCTTCCGAAAGTGCAGTCGGAATTTCAATCAAACCGGTATGTTCGTTATAAGCCGCTTGATTGACAACAAAATCAATAACAGTATCCGCTCGAAATTTATAGTCAACATTCCAATTTTGCACAGAAAGAACTCCAAGGCCGAGTTTATACAGAATAAGCTGAACTCTGTGAACTCGTATGCAAAATAGTTCAGAATTCGCAACTACGTTTCCCCCAAGAGAATAGAAAAAGTTTAAATTTAAGCTACAATCTTGAGGGACATAGTTTTCCTTAGCCTCTACTCGGGTACGAATATGAAGAATTAAGTTAAAAACACTTTTAAATATAGTAAGCCTTTGTTGAGAAGGGATAGAATTTTCATTCAAAATGGCTTTGTTAAGTTCAAACACAAATTGAAAATCGAAAAAAGAAGAACCATGGTTCACGAAATTACCCGAAGAATTCCTAAGAGGCTTCCATTTAAACCGAAGTACAGCGTTATCCGGTAGTGACATTAAACTTAGCTCAGAATTTTGCACAGAATTAATATTAAAACTATCATTTCGCCAGATTTGAAAGCAGGTCAAAACATCTTCAGCTTCTTTACCAGGAAGGGTAAGACTCACTTCATGCCAGGAAAAAATATGGTGAATACCAACAAAAAAATTATCATTTTCTCTACGTAATGTCGGAAAACCAAAGCTAATAGCCGCCAGCACAAATTGAAGATTTTTTGAAAGAATTTGCTTACTGATTTTAGTATATCTCTGCTTATAAACTGAAAGTAACTTTGCGACTTGTATCACTTCACTCCATGTGAAATCTAACTCTAAATAACGTAACGCGCGCGACCCTCGTCCAGGTTTAACACTGTCCAAATCATTAATGTTTAAGTGAAAAAGCTGTCGAATAGCTAGAAAATTAAGACAATATAATAAAAGTACCACATGGTATGTTAACTCAGTAGGACTAAAATTTCTATAAAAAACTTTATAATCGTCCGATTTAAGTTCATTTATCATACCAAAAACTACATCAAATGTAGAACTAAAAATTAAAGGTACCCCTACAGTTCTGTTAAATATTTCTACTTCAGAAGAGTTTTCTTCTCTATATTTTCTTGTAGTAAAAATATGAATGTTTTCGCGAAACCGGTCTGTTAAGATTTTCATATCCGGACTGAGTGAATCAAAATCAATTTCATTAGAAACCAAATCACTCCAACTGTTACCATCTTTTAATTGCGTAAGTTCTGTAAGAATATTTCGTAATTTTTTACCATAAAAGATAAAACTAATAAACATAAATATACAGTTTTTTTTTAAGTTCCCCTAAAGTACAAATAATACTCTAGGTTAATAAGATGATAACGTATAAAAAAGATATGTCCAAAATACGTTACAGTAATGTAAAAAAAGCTTTTTATTTTTTTTTTATTTTCTATGCTATGATCAATTAAGAATAGTTCTAAGGTACTTAAAAATATCAACACCAGGTTAAAAGTTACAGTAACGTTACTGTAATTTTAATCCAGTTATGCTAATTTCGAGGTCAACTATCCCCCCAAACGTTACTGTAACGTTACTGTAACGAATAAATGTTCTTAAAAGTTTTTTTGTTAACATGACTAAAAAAGAAAGTAAAAAATATATTTAATTCAATATTATGAATCCAATAAGTTATCAAAATCTAATAGAAAAAAAAGAATTTGCTGCCAAGAAAAATATTCCTTTAGCAGTTGTTGAATTAGTTCTAAAAAAATGGGGCGACGAAATCGGTTTAACAAAAATTGCAAATTATTCTTTTTTTAATGCCGAGCTGTTCATGATAGCATTGGATAAGGAATTGCAACACAACCATTCAAATAAAGAAAAAAGAAAAGTAAATCTTCATGAGAAAACGAAAAGTCAACACAATATTATACGAAAACTTCAAGTGATCTGCATGAGTAATCTTGAATTTATTAGTCAAATTTTCAATGAAAAAGAGATTATAGTAATTTTACAATGGAAATTAAGCGAAAATAACGAAAATTATAAAAATTATGCTAATTCTGATTTAAAAGAATCCGATGAATCCGATTCCGAAAAAAATGAATTTAATTCACCAAAAACAGATTCTTAATTAAAATATTAAATATTACACTATGAATAAAAAATTTGAATTTAAAAAACCTTATTTGGATCAATATTTAATTGAAAAAAACATAATTCCAGTTAAAATTTTAAAAAATGAAATAATAAATGAAATAATAAAAAAAAGAATTAAAAAGGCAAAAATTTTGCAGAATTGCTTAGAAAAAATATTGAATTTGGAAAAAAATTTAAACCAAAATCTTTTCAAGGAAAATTCGAATTTAGAAAAAGAACTTCAAATGTTTTTTTCCGAATATTATGTTTTTATAAATAATATTAATAAAGAAATTCTTACAGAATTAAAGGTAAAAGGCCAAAATAAAAATTTCTTCAAAGAAATTTATAAAGAAAGTCAAAAACAAAATAGAAATAATCCTAATTTTTTGAGTAAAGAAAATTATTATGTTTATACTGATATTATTCCTTGCCAATATGATTTCAATTCGCAATTAAAAAAAAATTATACTGGGACTATACCTCGTGTAAATCAAGTTTCGTACTCAAGCGGGAAAATCTCTTTATTGTATCTAGAAGGAGAATTTAAAGTTTTTTATTGGATGAACTTTGGCAAATTCATGATCGGTGATAAAAAAAAAGCTATAGTAAATATCGATTACCGTGCAATTTTTTTAAACATCATATTAAATTTTAATCGGATGTTTTTTCCTGAAAATTTTACTCCAGATAAAATTAATTGGGATGAAATTTACTCAGAGTTACCAAAAGAACTTTTAACAGAAAAAAAATTAAACAAAAATTTCATAAAAAGGAAAATATTGTCTATTATTTTTGGCGGCAGTTCAATCAGCCTTTACATGAAAAACTTTAATCCAAATGATATAAGCCCATACAAACGGCAAAAATTGCAAGAATTTATCAGCAATCACTATTTAATTCAAATAATTACACAAGTGACCAAAAAATTAGACGAAGAAAATTTTTTCCTAGGAGGTGAACTTCCCATTTTTGAAGAAGAAAAAAAATTTTCACGCAAGCCAGGGTTAATAAAAAAATCAAATAGAACCTTTTCTATTCTTGAAACCATAGAATCTTTACTCACAACATTTGTGAATTTAGAAATGTTACAACAAAAAAATTACATCCTACTTAGTTTGGAACACGATGGTATAATATCGTTAATAATTGGTGAAACAGATTTTAATCTTGACAAAAAAATAAAAAAAAAAATAAGTTTTATTACAAAATTAATATTCGGCCAACACGCAAAAACTTTTGAAATAAAAAAAGAAATCTGGTACGAAAAAAAGTAAAAAAAAATCTTAGAAATAAAATTATTTTTTAAGATTTTTTTTACTTTTTTACTAAAAAAATTACTGCATAGGATAAGCAATCAAAGAAATTTTTTTAGTAAAAAAGATTTTATAATTTTTTTCCAAAACAAAATGAGAGAGTTCGATTTGGGCTAAAGAAAATTCTCTTAAGCTATCGAAAGCATAAATTAAAAATAAATTATTTCTAGAACCATTGGATTCTTTTTTTTCCCCATGGAGAATGATAAAAGAATTTAAAACCAAAGTGGAGAAAGACTCATCTCCAGAAAAATTGTTCGCTTCCATCTGTGGAATGCTTTGTGAAAAAAAATCAAAATCTTCATTTAAATTAAATTTTAAGATTTTGTTTTTATAAAGATCCATTGAAATTTCCGTATAAAACATGGGAACTTTTTTACTTGCATTTGAAACTATGTCCAAAGGCAATGGTTCAAAAAACAAATCTGCATTAAAATTATTTTTTAATCCACATAATGTTTTCTGAAAATAAAAGGGCTCCGTGGATAAATTTTTTTTCTTCTTTTCTAGCCAGGAAAAAAAATCCATTCCAACTGGATCTGTAGTATTAAAGGTGAAAACTACAGACATAAAAAAAATTAAAATTGAAAAGATTATGTTCATGAGGCTGTAAAATTTTTTTTTTCGACCATAACATAACAACACATACACAACAATCATAACAAAAAAAAAAAAAAAAAAACAACACACAACACAACACACAATACAGCATTACATTAACATATCACATTACACATCACACACACACAATACAGCATTACATTATATCACATTACACATCACACACACACACAACACACACACACAATACAGCATTACATTATATCACATTACACATCACACACACACACAACACACACACACAATAATATAATACACACAACACAACACACAATACACACAACACAACACACACACACAATACAGCATTACATTATATCACATTACACATCACACACACACAATACAGCATTACATTATATCACATTACACATCACACACACACAATACAGCATTACATTATATCACATTACACATCACACACACACACAACACACACACAACACAACGCCACCACCACCCCCCCCCACCGACCCTACCCGTTCC
>CAXIWF010002146.1:0-26141 GCA_964036045.1 Eutreptiella sp. 'Long Island Sound 2002' | reverse complement strand
CCCAACCCCGCTCCAGGGCGCCCACCCTATGCCCAGCCGCTGTTGCCCTGACGGCAAGTGCCGGCTTCAATGGCATTTGTAACCGACAGTAACCGCCCCCAACCGCTTTGGCAACCTGCTCCAACCGCCTGTCTAACCGCTTCTGGAACCGCCTCTGAGATCCCCTCCGTTCTAATGCATCCCTGGCTGGAGGGGCTTGACATGGAAATTCTGTTGAGTGGGTTTGAGAGTGCACGGGGTTTGGCATGGGCGTCACGAAATAGGACCCGTCAGGCTGACTCCTGAGCGCCGCAGGGGCACCACTGCGGGCCTGCACAAAGGGCACGGGTGGTGGGACGGGATCTCTGGAGTGCGGCCGCTGGGCGCGCAGCGGGCCAGTACTCAGCGGGCATATTGGGAAGGGATGGTCGTAGCAGGGAACAGCGCACGGCGCAGCACAGCGCCAGCGAAATGTCGATTCGACGGATGACAATTCTGTCGCGAAGGTGCAGGTCTGTTCCGGATCTGCGCCGCAGGGCCCTTGCCCACGCAACGCACCGACATTCGTTGCAGTGTCATTGCGAAGCGGAGTGCCACAGCAACGCCCACAACATCGCCTCCTGCGACAGCGCTGTCTCATCGATCGGTACGTTTCGTCTGTGCCATCAATGCAGGGCCCTGGGTGCATCTGGGTGCGGGCCTGCCTGTGCATGTGCTGCGATTGACCTGCATTCCAGGGCTGGCACATGCTTGTTTCTCTGTGGGTACACGGGCTGGCAGTCACCGTAGGGCGTGGTGTGGTGTGGTGTGGTGTGGTGTGGTGTGGTGTGGTGTGGTGTGCCGAAGGCGCTGTTACCAGAAGGCAAAGGCCGGGATGCCTACCCACGGGTACAGGTAAACGGGAGGGCTGTGTGTGTTGTGTGCGCGCTGTGTGCTAGTGTGTTGTTGCATAGCCGGACCAGTGCTCAGTCGCATTTGGCCGGTATTGCTCTGCCGACGCCCGTGCCCAGTCACACAGGGTCTCGTTGGCCCACTACACCGTGCGTGCCGCGCTGCACCATCAGTGCTTTCTGTGTGGTGCCACACTGCTTGGTGCTGCGCACTGCACTGCACTGTGTGTGCCCTGCTGCACTGTAGTTGTGGGCAGAGGGCAGTGGGCAGTGGAACTCCTTCAACGCACTGCCACACTGCCTGGGGGCAGTGGGCAGCGCAACTCCTGCAATGCACGGCCCCACTGCCTGGGGTCAGTGGGCAGTGGAACTCGCACAATACACTGCCTCACCGCCCGGGGGCAGTGGGCAGTGGGACTCCCGTTCAACACTGCCTCACTGCCTGGGGTCAGTGGGTAGTGCAACTCCTGCAATACACTGCCTCACTGCCTGGGGGGAATGGGCACTGCAACTCCTGCAATGGACTGCTTCTCTGCCTGGGGCAGTGGGCAGCGCAACCCCCGCAATGCACTGCCTCACTGCCTGGGGGCAGTCACGGGGGGGGGGCGGCCGGGCCCGGTCCTTGTATGCGACACCCCCCAGCCCCCCCCCCCCCCCCCGGGTTTTGAAAGATAGTGGTGCCGGGTCGGCCACCAGCAAGTGTCCCTAGAGAAAACTGTCCGGCGCCGAAGGCGCCAATTTTTTTTTCATACTATGTGTTTATACTCAAAATGCTCAAAATTTTGTAGAGAATTCATATTTGGGCTATAGGAGGGCTGCAGGCCCTAATAGCAACCCTAGCCCTAACCCTAACCCTAACCCTAACCCTAGGGCTAATCCTAACCCTAGGGCTAACCTTAACCCTAACCTTAACCCTAACCCTAACCCCCCCCCTCACCCCATCCGACGCCCCCCTGACCCCCGGCCAGACCCCCCCCGGACCCCCGGCAGGACCCCCCCCCAGACCCCCGGTAGGACCCCCCCCGACCCCCAGCCGGACCCCCCCCGACCCCCGGTAGGACCCCCCCCCGACCCCCGGCCGGACCCCCCCCCGACCCCCGGCCGGACCCCCCCCCGACCCCCGGCCGGACCCCCCCCCCAATTCTGCCCCCCCCCCCCCCCCCCCCCCCCCCCCCCCGAGTTTTGACAGATAGCTGGGGGGTATGTCGCATCAGGACCGGTTGTAGTCGCCCCCCCGTGGGGGCAGTGGGCAGCGGGACTCCTGCAATGCACTGCCTCATTGCCTGGGGGCAGTGGGCAGCGGGACTCCTGCAATGCACTGCCTCATTGCCTGGGGGCAAGGGGCAGCGGGACTTCTGCAATGCACTGCCTCACTGCCCGGGGGCAGTGAGCAGTGGAACTCCTATTAAGGTGTGGTGTGGTGTGGTGTGGTGTGGTGTGGTGTGGTGTGGTGTGGTGTGGTGTGGTGTGGTGTGGTGTGCCGAAGGCGCTGTTACCAGAAGGCAATGGCCGGGATGCCTACCCACGGGTACAGGTAAACGGGAGGGCTGTGTGTCTAAGTGCGCGCTGTGTGCTAGTGTGTTGTTGCATAGCCGGACCAGTGCTCAGTCGCATTTGGCCGGTATTGCTCTGCCGACGCCCGTGCCCAGTCACACAGGGTCTCGTTGGCCCACTACACCGTGCGTGCCGCGCTGCACCATCAGTGCTTTCTGTGTGGTGCCGCACTGCTTGGTGCTGCGCACTGCACTGCACTGTGTGTGCCCTGCTGCACTGCAGTTGTGGGCAGAGGGCAGTGGGCAGTGGAACTCCTGCAGCGCACTGCCACACTGCCTGGGGGCAGTGGGCAGTGGAACTCCTTCAACGCACTGCCTCACTGCCTGGGGTCAGTGGGCAGCGCAACTCCTGCAATGCACTGTCTCACTGCCTTGGGGCAGTGGGCAGCGCAACTCCTGCAATGTGCTGCCCCACTGCCTGGGGTCAGTGGGCAGTGGAACTGTTGCAGTGCACGGCCTCACTGCCTTGGGCCAGTGGGCAGTGCAACTCTTGCAATGCACTGCTTCTGTGCCCGGGGGCAGTGGGCACTGGAACTCCTGCAATGCATGGCCCCACCGCCTGGGGGCAGTGGGTAGTGCAACTCCTGCTATACTGTGCCTCACCGCCCGGGGGCAATGGGCAGTGGAACTCTTGTTAAACACTGCCTCACTGCCTGGGGGTAGTGGGCAGTGGGACTCCTGCTTTGCACCGCCACACCGCCTGAGGGCAGTGGGCGGTGCAACCCCTGCAATACCCTGCCACACTGCCCAGGGGCAGTGGGCAGTGGAACGCCTGCAACGCACTGCCTCACTACCCGGGGGCAGTGGGCAGTGGAACCCCTGCCATACACTGCCTCACTGCCGCCGGGCAGTGGGCAGTGGTACTCCTGCATTGCATTGCCTCACGGCCTGGGGGCAGTGGGCAGCGGGACTCCTGCAATGCACTACCTCACTGCCTCGGGGTAGTGGGCAGTGGGACTCCTGCAACACACTGCCTTACCGCCTGGGAGCAGTGGGCACGGGAACTCCTGCAACACACTGCCTCACTGCCTGGGGGCAGTGGGTAGTGGGACTCCTGCAACACACTGCCTCACTGCCTTGGGGCAGTGGGCAGTGAGACTCTGGCAATGCACTGCCTCTTTGCGTGGGGGCACTGGGTAGTGCAACTCCTGCAATGCACTGCCTCACTGCCTGGGGGCAGCGGGTAGTGGGACTCCTGCAACACACTGCCTCACTGCCTTGGGGCAGTGGGCAGTGAGACTCTGGCAATGCACTGCCTCTTTGCGTGGGGGCAATGGGTAGTGCAACTCCTGCATACACTGCCTCACTGCCTGGGGGCAGTGGGCAGTGGAACTCCTGCAATGCACTGCCTCACTGCCTCGGGGCAGTGGGTAGTGGGACTCCTGCAACACACTGCCTCACTGCCTTGGGGCAGTGGGCAGTGAGACTCTGGCAATGCACTGCCTCTTTGCGTGGGGGCACTGGGTAGTGCAACTCCTGCATACACTGCCTCACTGCCTGGGGGTACTGGGTAGTGGAACTCTTGCATCACACTGCCTCACTGCCTGGGGCAGTGGGCAGTGCAACTCCTGCAATGCACTGCCTCACTGCCTTGGGGCAATGGGCAGTGGGACTCCTGTAACACACTGCCTCACTACCTGGGGGTAGTGGGCAGTGGGACTCCTGCGACACAGTGCCTCACTGCCTAGGGGCAGTGGGCAGTGGGACTCTTGCAATACGTTGCCTCACTGCCTGGGGGTAGTGGGCAGTGCAACTCCCGCAATAGACTGCCTCACTGCTTAGGGGCAGTGGGCAATGGAAATCCTGCAGCACACTGCCTCACTGCCTGGGGGTAGTGGGCAGTGGAACTCCTGCAACACACTGCCTCACTGCCTGGGGGCAGTGGGCAGTGCAACTCTTGCAATACACGGGGCGGTGCGGTGCGGGGGGCTTGCGGGGCACCGCGGGGCCTAGCGGGGCGGGGGGGGGGGCGGGGGGGGGGGGGCGTGGCGGCGCGCGGCAGTGCGCGGCGGTGCCGTGTGCCGAAGGCGCGGTTACCAAATGGCACTCGCCGGGAGCGCTGTCGGTGTAGTGTGTTGCGTACCTGTGGCAGAGGGCCACCACTCTCTCTCTCTCTCTCTCTCTCTCTCTCTCTCTCTCTCTCTCTGGGGCCGGGCGGCTGCTGTCCAGGGCGGCCCTGGGGACGCCCTGCCGCTCTGCCTGATGGTGGCACCGAAATTCTCACTGGGCCTTTGTGCCCCCAGGCCCTGGCCGGGCATTGATGAGGCCGGCATGGGGCAGCCGAGATCCTTCGGTACACCACCACACTGCGTTGGGCAGTGGATGGCGGGGCGGGGCGGTGTGCCGTGTCGCGGTGCGGTGCGCCGCGGTGCAGCGCGTGCCTTCCCATGCTTCCGCACCCGCATTCCAGTGCATTGCGTGTGCCGACCACCGTATCTCTTCCAGGGGGATGCGCCGAAGACGCCCACCGACGCAGAGGGTCAAGACGCCGGCTCCGAGGTGTGCCCGTCCTGGACCGTGTTGAGGGGGTGTTCTGTGGGGTCTGCGCCAGCCATCTTCAGTGGAAGGTGCGGTTTGTTTGGGGGTGGGGGGATGGGGCATCGCATAAGCGGGGGCATGTCCACTGACCGCTGGACGGGTTTTACCGGTTACCCATGTTTATTGGAGCCCAAGGGTACGGAAGGCGCCCGGTGCAGCGTGTGGGTGTGGGTGTGGGTGTGGGTGTGGGTGTTGGTGTGGGTTGGTGCTTGCACGAGCCCTTGTAGTGGCGGGGGTTTCCCTGAGTCTACGTACCTGCGGGCGACCCGCGTCGGATTCCAACGCCCGGATTCCATGTTTGACCATTACACACGACGGATCCCGCCAGACCGAAATACTTGCGATCCAAATTGATGTGTGACCGTGTGGCTCTCTGGAAATTCGGAACCCCGAATCGTTGCGATCGATGTATATGGATCTGATGGCCTTTGCTGTGTGTAGTGGATCTGCCACGAGTCGTGTTTTTGGACCGCAGGAAGGTGACCCCAGCAAGTCGCAGGATATCCCCCTCGGTGCATATTACAAAGCGGAGACGCAGAGGTGATGCTGCAGGCCCACAAGTCAGTGGGGGATGTGGAGCCGGTGGATGCCTCCCGCTTTAGGGAGCGCGAGACGGCAGGCGTTATGTACACCATTCGGTCGCATTGCCCATAGGGGCATGGGGCAAAG
The DNA here is from genome assembly GCA_964036045.1 of Eutreptiella sp. 'Long Island Sound 2002'. Classification (NCBI taxonomy): domain Eukaryota; phylum Euglenozoa; class Euglenophyceae; order Eutreptiales; family Eutreptiaceae; genus Eutreptiella; species Eutreptiella sp. 'Long Island Sound 2002'. The sequence continues at coordinate 20,512 of CAXIWF010002146.1, read as the reverse complement.
ACTTCATGGGGGCACATGCAGGGCTCCTTTCAACAACTTGGCACCACTGGGGGGGGGGATCGATTAGGGGCGGTCCCACACCACCCCCCCCCCCATCCCCCCTGGACCCACCCCCACCCCCACCCCCACCCCAGTATTACCTACCTACCTACCTACCAGTGCAATAATGTATACTGTATGGCCAGTACTGTATCTTCGTGACCCCTCCCCTCCTGCCCCCCGCAGCACATCTGCAGGTGCTTCAACTCACAGAACCAGGGGAGCGGGAGCCCCGACGGTGCCCCGCACAGGTGGACCTCCCTCCCCCCTACCCCTGCCCCAGTACAAAGCACAACGCGAACACGCCAGGGATACGGCCGCACTCAATGCACGTGCGACAATACTAGAGGAGGAGGCGTGTGCCCCGCCCGCTGGCTGCATGGCCAAAGGGTGAGTGTGGTGCGCCGGAGCCGAGCTTCCCCAATGCGGCACTCCGTGGGCCCCTAAGGCCCTCTTCGGATTCGGGAAGGTAAGCCCAAAGCCCAAAGCCCCACCCCCACCCCCACCCCCACCCCGACCCCTGAAAAGATTGGGCCAAATTTTCTTCCGGGCCTTCGGCCGATCAAAACTTTTCTCGGGCGCCTTCGGCGCTAATTGATTTAACCAGAATTTCCCTTCGGCGCCTTTGGCGCCTCTAAAAACTCAGCACCACTTGGGCCGGGGTGGACCCCCCTCCTGGACCCCCCCCTCTGAAAAGGAGCCCTGGGCACACAGTGACAACACAGTGAAGGGCCGGGACACTACAGATCTGCAGGGACAGAGGCAGAGGGGGAGTTGGAGTCCGACAGAAGGGCAGAGGCCGGGAGGTGGCGAGCAGGCGTCTGGGCAGACCCACGTCTTCCAGGCAGATCCCTCCGCGCCCCGCAGCCCTGGCACGACCTGCCGCTGTCATCAGGCGTCCAAGGCGCCGACGAGTCGAGACGATCAGGTGCCGAACGTGTCGTTCAGTGATGTCAGAGACCTGCGGCCGCTGAGCCCCGGGTCCACCACCGGCAGTACCAGCTCCCGGCGCCCCAGCTCGCGGGCGCGCGTGGAGGCGGCGTACTCCGAGGCTCTGGAACAGGCGAACGCCCGCATTCAGTTTCTGGAGCAGTCGCTGGCGGAGATGGAGGCACAACTGCAGCAACTGCTTCAGTCCAACACTGATGAGCTGGCGGCGACCCAAGCGAGAGTGGCAGAGGTGTGCGGGACGCCTGGCAATTCAACTCCGGGCGGGTGCCGTGTTACCGATCGAAGCAGCAGCGCATCCCGCGACGTGACGCACATTTTACTTTGCAGAAACCCACCCTCACTCCACCTCCACCCCCCACCAGCCGGCTGGCTAGAGGGATGGATGGAGGGACGGACGGACGGACGGACGGGCGGATGGGTGGGTGGATTGGTGGATGGGTGGATGGGTGGATGGGTGGATGGGTGGATGGGTGGATGGATGGAGCTAGCCTTTCGAAGCATCTCCCGGGGACACAGGCCTTCGAGCTCTAGCTGACTGCCCATATGTCCCTGCGTAGCGAAACTGCCTCTCGAATCTGCGGAGCCGCACGAGTCACTGAGCAATTTCAGGCAAAGCAGGCCCCCCTCTCCTGCCGACAACCCACTGACCCACGAGGCATCATCACAGGGCCCACAGAGCACCAATGCAGTAAAGACCGCTCTTGCCCCCTGTGAGCTGGCGGTTCTGGGCCGGGTACAGTGTGCGGCGTGCAGAGTGCACACCGAAATCGTCGCAGGTGTAGGACTACGTCGAGAGAGCGAGGCCTCAGTGGGTGCGCGTGCCGAAATCTTCAGAGCCGGGCCATCGGGGCTGCCCCCTGTTTCCTTTTCGCATGTGTGTGTGTGTGTGTGTGCCACTGTGGCACACTCCCACTTTCTGGGCTGGTGCCAGCCCCTGGGCCATGCCCCTCGTGGCTCCAGAGAAGTGGGTATGCGGGAGGGCATAGCGAGGGATACAGGGGGTCTCATGCAACGGGGGTGCCGGAGGAAACACGGGGGGCTAGGGATGTATTAGAACGGCCGTACACCGTAGGAGGAGGGGGGTGGGTAGCCCCCCAATGGACCCCCCCCCCCAGACCCCCCACCACAGGGGGGGGCGTCTCCTCCTTTTTTACGCGACCCCCCCGCCCCCTAGTAGAAGTGGGTGGAAGGCCCCCAGGGGGGGGGAGGGGGGCATTGGAGGGGGGTTTAGGGAGGGGTGATGGGGGGGGGGGGGGCGGTCAGGGGGGTCGGTTGAGGGGGGGGTCATTTGGGGTGGTGTTGGTGGGGGGGTGGGGGGGTGGGGGGCACAAGCTCCCCTTACCTCCCCTTGCCCTCCCTCTAACCATACCATCACCATAACCAGGAATGAATATTGGGACCGACCTGGTGGGGGAAGGAACATGGTCTAGGAGACTTCAACAACAAATGAGGTACGCACTAGAAAGTGGACGAGAGCGGCCCAAAAGGGGCTCTAGGGTAAAATGAGCTGTATTCATCCGTTTGGGTAGCACCACTGGATTAGGATCATGTTTGGCATAACAATGGTTTTGGCCCATTTTTGAGCCATTTGTGGTCCCAAATTGGCCCATTTTCAAGGCCCTTTCGGCCTTGAGAGGGGCCACAATTGCTCAACATGGGCTCAAAATGGGCTCATTCCACTTGTTTGTGCAACCCAAATAATCCAAAGGTATCTTTGGAAAAACACATTTTTTGATCCATTTTTGACTGATTTTTGGTCCCAAAACAGCCCATTTTCAAGGCATTTTGGGATTTTGGAGGAGCCAAAATGGCTTGCAATGGGCTCCAAAAAGGCTCATTTACTTGTTTAGGCACACCAAATGGTCTAGGATCATTTTTGGAAAAATACATTTTTGACCCATTTTTGACCCATTTTTTGTCCCAAAACAGCCCATTTTCAAAGGCATTTTGGGATTTTAGTGGGGCCAAAACGGGCCACCACGAGCTCAAAACGCGCCAAAAAGACTTCTTTTGGCATTCCATGTGGTCCACAATCATTTTTGAAAAAAGTCTGTTTTTTTGCACCTGGTGGACCTTGTTGACCCATTTGGGCACCCACCTCTTTGGGCTACGTCTCGCGCTTGCTTCAGCCCACCAGGCCTAGGTACGGGGGTCTAGGCGTCGGTGAGGGCAAACACCAAACGCTCGAAATCGCGTTTTGAGCCACGTAGCCCAAGATATGGTCTTTTTTTGGTTTGGGTCTGCCGGCGGCCACTGTGCACAAATTTTGGGGCTTTCGGGGGGCCTTTTTTTGGGCGGGTCGCGGACATATTGTGGAGTTAGAGGGCCCTAGAGGGCCCTTCGACACAAGGAAGTTTAGCTGCATGTGTAGAGTAGCCACTATTTCCTTCATTTGGGCCGTTTTCAGCAGGTTCTAGGGCGGTTTTGGGCAAAAAAAAACAAGGCTGATTTTGGCCCTAAACTGCAGATTTTGAAAGGGAGGTCCGGCACTTGCGACACCCGTTCCTGGCCGCCACCGTTGGGTTTGTGGCTCATACTTTGTGTGGTTGTCCCTCACACCCATAGGTAGCACCCACCAAAATTTTGGCCGAACCCGAAGCACCACAACGGAGCTCTAATTTCCCCCCATTTCGCGCGTCCTGCTTGCTTGTTGCTTGCTTGCTTGCTGCTTGCTTGCTAAACCTGTTAGGTCCACCCTAGACACTAAAGAGGGTTGTACAACCAAGGTTGGTTCCACCAGCTCGGTGAACCTAACCCTAACCTTTGTAGCCAGCTGGTTTGGCTATGCCAGCCTTGTTGATTGGGCTCAACAAGATCCCCCAAATTTTGTTCATGGCTGCTTTTGCCACATCATTGCTCTCCAATTTGGACCCCAACACTCTAACCCAACCAGGGTGAGAGCTAGGGCTAGGGTCACCGAGCTGGTGGAACCAGTCTTGGTTTTATAACCCTTTTTAGGGTCTAGGGTGGACCTACCAGGTTTAGCGGTTTAGCAGCAGCAGCAAGCAGCAAGCAAGCAGCAGCACGCGCGAAATGGGGAAAAATCAGAACTCCGTCGTGGTGCTTCGGATTTGGTTGAAATTTTGGTGGATGATGCCTATGGGTGTGAGGGACAACCGCACAAAGTTTGAGCAAGAAACTCAACGGTGGCGGCCGGGAACAGTTGTCGCATGTGGCGGACCTCGGTTTCAAAAACTGCAATTTAGGACCAAAAACAGCCATTTTTGGACCAAAACAGCCCTAGAACCCATTCAAAACGGCCAAACGAAGGGAAAGGGTGGGTACACTTTATGTGCGGCTTGACTTTCACGTGTCAACGAGCCCTTTGCAGCCCTCTAACTCCACCATATGTCCCGGAAACGGCCCAAAAAGGCCCCCAGAAGCCCCAAATTTTGTGTAGACTGGCTGGCAACAGCCACAAACCAAGAACAAGCCATATCTTTGGCTACATGGCTCAAAACGCGATTCCGAGGGCACCTAATCCACCCGCAATCCCCACTTTTTGTGGTTTCCACCCCTCAGAATTGCCTAAACGGACGCCTAGACCCCCGTACTTAGGCCCGGTAGGTTGCGGCAAGCTGCAAGCTCAAACTGAAACAAGTGGGTGCCCAAATGGGTAACAAGGTCCAATAGGGGCAAAAAATTGACTTTTCTCAAAAATGATCCTAGACCATGTGTGATGCTAAAACAAGTGCTTTTGGACTGTTTTGAGCTTGTGGTGGCCCATTTTGGTCCTCCGAAAATCCCAAAATGCCTTCAAAATGGGCTGTTTTGGCACCAAAAATGGGTCAAAAATGGGTCAAAAACACATTTTTCCAAAAATGATCCTAGACCATTTGGGGTGCGCCAACGGGTGAACTGAGCCCATTTTGAGCCCATTTTGGGGGCATTTTGGCCCCTCAGAAGTCCAAAAAAGCCTTGAAAGTGGGCCTTGTGGTGAAGGGGATCGCTTGCAAGCCGATTCCGCTCTGTCAACGGCCTTCAATGTGTGACTCATTGGTGTCCCTCACCATTCATAGCTAATGTTCGCTCCCCCACCAGCTTGGTCCCAATATTCAGTCTTGATTAGCGCTGGGGCCAGGGTTAGGGCTAGGGTCACCGAGCTGGTGGAACCAGTCTTGGTTTTATAACCCTCTTTAGTGTCTAGGGTGGACCTAACACATTTAGCAAGCAGCAAGCAACAAGGAAGCAGCAAGCACACGCGAAATGGGCACCCACGGGCGTGAGGGACAACCACACAAAGTATGAGTCAGAAACTCAATGGTGGCGGCCAAGAACGGGTGTCGCAAGTGCCGGACCTCCCTTTCAAAATCTGCAGTTTAGGGCCAAAATCAGCCTTGTTTTTTTTTGCCCAAAACCGCCCTAGAACCTACTGAAAACGGCCAAATGAAGGGAAATAGTGGCTACTCTACACATGCAGCTAAACTTCCTTGTGTCGAAGGGCCCTCTAGGGCCCTCTAACTCCACAATGTGTCCGCGACCCGCCCCAAAAAGGCCCCCCGAAAGCCCCAAAATTTGTGCACAGTGGCCGCCGGCAGACCCAAACCAAAAAAAGACCATATCTTGGGCTACGTGGCTCAAAACGCGATTTCGAGCGCACCTAATCCACCCCCAAGCACCCTTTTTTGGAGGTTTCCACCCCTCAAAATTGCCCTCACCCACACCTAGACCCCCGTACCTAGGCCTGGTGGGCTGAAGCAAGCGCGAGACGTAGCCCAAAGAGGTGGGTGCCCAAATGGGTCAACAAGGTCCACCAGGTGCAAAAAAACAGACTTTTTTCAAAAATGATTGTGGACCACATGGAATGCCAAAAGAAGTCTTTTTGGCGCGTTTTGAGCTCGTGGTGGCCCGTTTTGGCCCCACTAAAATCCCAAAATGCCTTTGAAAATGGGCTGTTTTGGGACAAAAAATGGGTCAAAAATGGGTCAAAAATGTATTTTTCCAAAAATGATCCTAGACCATTTGGTGTGCCTAAACAAGTAAATGAGCCTTTTTGGAGCCCATTGCAAGCCATTTTGGCTCCTCCAAAATCCCAAAATGCCTTGAAAATGGGCTGTTTTGGGACCAAAAATCAGTCAAAAATGGATCAAAAAATGTGTTTTTCCAAAGATACCTTTGGATTATTTGGGTTGCACAAACAAGTGGAATGAGCCCATTTTGAGCCCATGTTGAGCAATTGTGGCCCCTCTCAAGGCCGAAAGGGCCTTGAAAATGGGCCAATTTGGGACCACAAATGGCTCAAAAATGGGCCAAAACCATTGTTATGCCAAACATGATCCTAATCCAGTGGTGCTACCCAAACGGATGAATACAGCTCATTTTACCCTAGAGCCCCTTTTGGGCCGCTCTCGTCCACTTTCTAGTGCGTACCTCATTTGTTGTTGAAGTCTCCTAGACCATGTTCCTTCCCCCACCAGGTCGGTCCCAATATTCATTCGTGGTTAGGGTCAAGGGTGGGGTTAGGTGTAGGGTTAGGAGTAGGCTGAGGGTTGGGGTGGGCGTTAGAGTCAAGGTTGGGTTCAAGGATAGTGTTGGGTTGCAAAGTGGACAAAATGGGCAAGGCGGGGTGCCTTCCATCCACGCTCCAACGCCTGGGCAGGGAGGGCTGCCATGTGGGCAAGGGGAATGAAAAAAAAGTTGGTGGGCCTCTTCGGCGCCACCATATGTATGGCCGGTAGCTATTGACCCTTGACAACTAAGTGGGCCCGGAGGGCAGGGGGGGGGGTCACGTACTAGAACTGAGGAGACGTCCCCTCCGTGCCCCTCCTCTCCTTCCAATGTTTGAGGCTGACAGCCAAAATTTTGCTTCGGCACCTTCGGCGCCAAGAGGATTTAAGCTTAACAATTTTCGGCCTGCCTTTGCCGGGGACCATAGGGAGACCCAAGGAGGAGGGGTGTCCGAGCCCCATCCCCCTTGAAACCCCCCCCTCCCCCCTGTCCTAATACATCCCTGCACGGGGCCCCATAGGAGTGGGAAGACAGGGTGGACCGTGACGGCAGTTGTACCACCGAAGCAGCCTGACGCCGGTTGGCGGGTACCCGGCAGCGGGTGCTGATCCGCCAGTGCCCTGCTGAGGTCCAGGTGTACCGGACAGCCCCGGCGTGTGCCAAGGCGGAGACGTGCCGCGGGTGAGTGATGGGGCTACCTCTCCCCACTCCCGCACTGCAAATCCGTTGCCATAAGTGGGGACCACGGCCCAGTGGGGGGCAGGGTCTGGAGGGTTTGTTCGGGTTTCGCGTGTGCAGTAGGGGGCAGTCCCGTACGGGGCACCACATCGGCCGTGCCGCCCCACATCGGGCCTGCGATTTGTATTGTGGGGACCATCAGAAATAAGGATTTGCAACGTCGAGTAGGGGGGCAGCTATGATTTGTAGGGGCAGCCCAAAACGGGCTTTGCAAATCCGGTAGCCCCCGACTTATGGCAGCAGATTTACAGTACCGAAGGGACGCCCCACACCCGCTTCCTCCGCAGGAACATGCCAAAGCCTTAGCGGAAGCCAAAGCCTTGGCCGAGGCGGAGGCCTTGGCCAAGTTCAGGGCGCTGCAGGCGGAGGCCGACGCGGACACGGACACCGAAGGGGACTCGCTGACGGACCCGGGGCCGAGCAGCCGACGGGACTGGGACATGAAAGCGCAGGAATCCGCCGACGGGCAGCTGGTCGCGGAGGCGGAGGAGGGCCAGCGGAAGCGGAGCGAGTCGCGGCCGACATCGCCGGCCGACGCGAGTGGCGCGGGAGGTGTGTGGCGCGGCGTCGGGGGTTGGTTTGTTCTGAAATGCACTGCGGCCGCCCGGAGGAGGGGGCGGCAAGTGGCTTCCTGCAACTCTGTCTCAAGACGTTTGGGTGATGACACACTTGTCTTGGAACAAAGTCGTCTGTCAATATCCAAGAGAAAGGGGCCGGGAAAGTGGAGCGCGTTGCAAAACACAGCATTTCAGTCTCACACAAAGCCCAGAAGTGCTTTACCTGTTCCGGAAGACTGTGGCTTCAGACGCAGTGAAATCAATGAGTACTCCGGCAACCATGCCACGATGGGGCATCCCATGCACAGGCGAGATGAACAGAAAAAATTGACAGACATCCGTGAGACGAGCCGGCAGCAGTTGTGGTATTTATTGCGACAAGGTCCGCTTTCCGCATGGCGCACTTTTCGTTGCGCGTTTCGCGACGTGGCCCCCAGCTGCAGCACCGGGAACGAGAGTTTCGGTAGGACACACCCCCGGCCTCGTTGCAGGGCATTAAGTCCCAATGTCTGAGGACCGCACGCCGGCACGTGGGCGCAGGACTCGGCGTGCTTCTTTCTCCAGCCATCGGTGGCAAACCCTGGGGTCTGAACCCAACGTGGGTCGTTTTGCGGTCAGCATTCGGGACCGTCGGCTCACTCCCAGCGCCCGTCGAGGAGGTGTGCCCGACCCAGGGGTCGATCCCGGGACCTTGGCGGAAGGAGCTGAGCGCTCCCGCCACTCAACCAACTCTCCACGCCTCGTCGGGGGGTAACCGACAGCGTTTGGAGGGTCAGCAACGGGCGTGTTTATGGTCCACCTTTGATCAATAGAAGAACCGTCTGGTCTTGCGTTGCTTTCCCATTTCATTCGCCCGCCACCCCCTTCTCGTGTCCCCGAGAGGTCTGTATCTTGGGTCTCTGGGTCTCTGCAATTTGCCGTTGCCCTCTCTCTGCAGCGGATTCCATGCGCTCCGGCCCGCCAGGCTCAAGGCGCTCCCTGGGGACACCTCCCTCCGTCGACTACAGCTCCGAACCGGATGTTCTGGTCGTGAAGTCGTTTGTATGTGCCTGCACTGCGCCCCCCCTCGGCCCTTCCCCGTGCCCACAGACGGCAGCTTCTTTGGCTTCCCTGAGCGACGACTCCGAAACCCCCGGGGGGCCAGCAGCGGGGGCGGCGCGGAACGATACACGCGCAAAGCACGCACGCGTTGGCATTCGTAGGAAGACTGGTCTTGACTGCCTACGGAATGCGCACGTAACATAAGAAGTTTGTACATAGACACTCAGACGGTGTGCGTCTGGCTGTCGCCAGTGGCTCACGTAGCCGGCAACACCAGGTTCGCAGGGGTTTTGGTGGCAGATTGTTTTGACTGTGCAGCCGAATTGCGCTGCAGAGCAGATCCATTGGTAAACCTGTCAAAGAATCTTGTCCCATTCTGCACCGAATTGCCGCTGCGATCTCCAGTGATATGTTTAAAAAAAATGACAACAGTTCATATGTAATGCATATGCAACCGACTTTTCTGTGTGCAAACGCGTGGCTCAACAATATCCTGAGATACGCATGCAGCAGCAGACTCTTCAGCGATTTATTGCTTTCGGCACATGATTAACTGCAGCCACAACGCTTGTTGCTCCCAATCCGCCACCTTCCTCCACGTACAGACCCTTGCCTTTTTGCCTGACGGTCGTGGCATTCTCTTTCAAGTGCTTTGCAACCTCTGCCTCTTTGACGACTGCGGCCGTGTTCACCCAAAGTGGGGGGCGGAAGGCGGTGGGGGGTGCACGGCTCGCGGGGCATGCCAACGGGTGCCAATTTGAACCTCCGCCGCTGCGTGAGGCGGCCGCGCTCGCACAGAGCGGTCTACGAGTGGCGGGGCTGCCCGGGGTCTCCAGCTCGCCCCTCGCCCCTCAATTGTCCCGGAGCTCTCTTGAGACACACACACACACACTCCTAAGAAATGGAAGAGACATTGCTGCCGTAGCCTGTCCTCGTTACGTGCACGGTTACTGCGCCTGTCCTCGTTACTTGCACTTTTACTGCAACCCGACTGCGTTTGGGCCAAAGCTTGGAATGTCAAAGAGTGAAGAACCATAACCCACAAAAGCGCCGCAAGACGAAACACAAAAAGCAAGTGACTGACCAACATCTCATTTTTCGCAACTCTATCAGATGAAACCCACATACACAATGTTGCACTGCCCACTCCACAATGCGCAACATGAAAAACAGAGGCAAATGGAATACATGCATCCATACAGCAGCCTGCATGCCTGTGAGGGCGCACAAGTGGACCACAGGTTACATCTGATGCCAGCGCACACATCTTCAAGGTGCAAGCCAACAATCATCCTTGCAGGAACCACGATGCCTGCGCTTGACAAGGAGGCCCCTCCACCCGTCCTAGCGGCACTTGCATTGCCTTGGGGCCTTGCACGTGCCTTCAACACGATGGTGCCCATCGCTTCAAGGAATGGTACCCAGCGCCAGCAGCACATTGGCATTTCCAAAATGTCAGCCTCGCGGGAACACCCCACCCACAAGGGGCCACAGCAGAGAACCCCCCCCCCCCCCCACCCCCCGCCTTTGTAGCATTGGTATAACTCGCCCTTTTCAGCCGATCTCCGGGTACTGAAGAATGGCTGACAGGGATGCTTCTGTCTGGGGGAGGAGGGCCAGTCTCCCCCGTTTTCAACGAAGAGCCTGTGGAGGGTGCCGGACAACCAACCGACAGTTTGCTGCAGTGATTTGCCTTCGAGTGGATCGGGTCCTGAAGCTCTTTGTGGCTTTGTGACACGACGTCAGTCCTCTGGAAGCCGCACGCATGCGGCACAACTATTCGCAGGTCAGGCCGGGTTTGTCCGGTCGGCTGGCGAAGAGTTGTGGACGGCCGGCTTCTCCTTGCGCCGCGTTGGAGCCCCCTTCCCCCCGCCTGGCACCCGCACTCCGCCCTTCTGGCACACCCTCCCCGGTGGGCCACATCCGTGAGCGGTGGGTGGAGGAGACGGGCAGATATCAGACGGACGGTTACTGTGCACCAGCATCCCCCCTGCCATACCCCCTCCCACTCTCTTACCCCCCCCTCCCCCCCCTACCCACGCCTCCCCCCCTCTCATATCCCTCCACCAGCACACCCCCTGCAATGGCCGTTTCCCCTCTGATACCGTCCGCCTGCACACCCCTTCCAGGTCCCCTCCCACCCTCTCACCCTACCATATGCCCATCCAGTGCGGCAGGGGAAAGAGATGGGGCCAGAGCGGGGGTGTCAGGGGCGGTAGGGAAGGCGGTTGGAGCGGGTCGGTAAACCGGTTTGGAGCGGTTACGGCCGGTAAGAAATGCCGTTGTGCCGGGCAATGCGGGAAACGGAGACAGCGGCCGGGTCGCAGGCTCGATCCATGGAACGAAGAGGGGGACGCCCCCGCCCTTCTAATGCACCCTTCAGCCCATCCCCGCCATGCCCCCTTCCCTCCAACAGCACGCCCCCCGCCCCCTCCACTTGCCCCAGCCACGCCCCCGTCCTCACCTGCAGAACTCTCTGGCGTCGAGTGGCCTGAACCCCAAGCACACGAGCCCCTGGAACGTCCTCCGGAGCGGCGTGATGGCGAGCATCGGGTTCCGCAAGGGCCTCAGCTCCCGCTCCGGGACCCTCGAGCCCGGCAGCCTCACCAGCCCTGGCACCGGCCCCGCCAGCCGCGCCAGTTCGGGGACGCCGAAGTCCAAAGGCAATCCGGCCCCCGTCGCCGTGTCGGCGCCGTTGCTGCTGCCGTTCGGCGTGAGCTCGAAGACGACGGACCCGGAGTCCGAGTCCCCGAAGTCGGGGCCGCCGCAGCAAGCGGCGGGGTCCGGGGCCTGGGCCATCGCCCCGGGGCAGGCGGGGCAGCTGGTGCACAGCGCAGGTCTCTTTCTTGTCGGTGGCGGTCCTCCTTCGGCGTCTGGCTCGGTGCCGACAGCAACGGTTGCGAAACAGCTCCCGGAAAATTGAATCCAAAAAATCTGTCATGCACCACAAAAGCCTTGCTTAGCAAAGCAATGTCATGAAAGGGGGGATCGCTTGCTGCAGAGAACGCGGATGAAAAGCAGATCAGCTGAATGATGAATGCAAAAAAAAACTTCAGCAGCAGCAAAAAGCCGCAAAAAAATCCAACTGATGGTACATGAGCGGTACCGGCTCTGAAATGCAAACCACGCACGTACGTGTCGTTGTTCGGGGCTCGGCTGCCGAGCGCGGTCCGCCCACCCAACAACAGGGGTGCGGCACTGTCCACGGCACGGTGGTCCGCGCAGCACCCTCCGCGCAGGGCCATGCAGGGCGTCTTCGGCGGCTCTGTACTCCCTCAGGGCCCGTGTCCCCTGCCGCCCGAGCGCTCACCCAAACGGGTGTTCCATGGAGGGCGGGTGGGCACGGCACACCACAGCACAGCACAGCACAGCACAGTGCAGCACAGGACAGCGCAGCACAGCGCAGCACAGCAAAGCGCAGCACAGCGCAGCACAGCACAGCGCAGCACATCACAGCACAGCACAACCAACCCCCCCCCCCCCCAAATCGGCGGCCGAATTCGGCCGACCTCGCCGATTTGTTCCGCCGATTTGTTGGCTTTCTGAATTTCGCCGATTTGTTTTGCCGATTCTTTGGGTTTGCCCATTCGTTCTGCCGACTTGTTGGGGCTTCTGGGATTGTAGGACACCTGATTTGGACGTGTCAACCTAAGATGTGCATCATTTACTTTGGGACACTGGATAATACTTTTTCTTTCTACATTGGTTCTTCAGATTGGCATCATGAAGTGTTTTTACTGCCCAGAGAAAGACACATCTCTGGTCCCCTGGGATTCATTGTCCCCCGGTGATCAAACTTTTCTGCGGGACAAGTACCCTGAAAAAAAATGCAAAAAAATTCCGGTCGGTTAATGTCGGGGCTTGAACGCCTGCCAGCAAACCAGCAGTACACAGTGCATACCACTGGACCACTGCCTTGTACTGCAACACTTCTGATAAGGGACCATATACAGACCCAGAGGTGCCTGCAAATCAGTGCTGCACACCCACCCAGCACACAGTGGGATGCAAATGGGAAGCCTGTGTGCATTTATCTTATTCCAGCAGGCTTTGTTTGTGCATGGAGAACCAATTTTCTCAGGAAGACAAGTGAAAAAAAATGCAAAAAAATTCTGGTCCGTAAACAGTGGGAATTGAACTCACGCCAGCACAAGTATATACCACTGGACCACCACTGTGCACTGTTATACCACTGCTCAGGGACCATATAGAGACCGAGAGACGAAATTTTTTTTCAAAAATTGAGAGATATTTTACGTTTCCAAATGAATGCAACTATTGAGCAACCATAAGGAAGGTGTGTTAGGGGTCTGGGACTGAGATCCAGGGCATTGGGAGCCTGTTTTGCCGAAAAATCGGTCCGCCGATTTGTTCGCCGATTTGTTGGGATTTCTTCGCCGATTTGGGGGGGGGGGGGGGGGGGTTGCACAACACAGCGCAACACAGCCACCCCCGGCACAGCACCGCACTACCGTGTGGTACAACCGACGTCCAGTGCCACGTCTCTCTTGTGCTGCTGTTGTTGGTTGTGGTCATGCGTGTGTGCGTGGGGGGGGGGAGGGCTGTCAAGGCTGAGTGGGTAATGTTGTGTCGGTTGGTACTTTCGGGTGTGGCCTGCGCTGCCCCATCGCTTCATGTCCGCTGCAGACGTGATGGTGAACCTGATTCAGCAAGTGATCGAGCAGATGGAGGACCACCCGCAGGACCCGGTGCAGCGCCAGTGCAAGAGGCTCGTGCAGGTATGTTGCTGGCTTCATTGCCCATTGAGTGCGAGAGCTTCTTTTATCTGTTGAACGGTATCGAGACGTTTGATGCGCGCAATTGGACCATCTTGCTGTGGGAGCACCTCCTTATGGTACTGGGTACTTCCCCGCGATATACCCAAATAGTGCCAAAATGGCTCTTGGCTGGCCAACTGGTCGGAACTGATTTTGGCAACACGCGCGCGCCAGGAACAAATTTGGGTGGATTCGGCGTGGTTAAAAATGGGGGGGGAAAGTAGGTTTGAAAGGGATGTGGGGCCCTGGTTGCCAATGCTTATCAGGCCATTGTTGCTTTGTGGCGTCAGAAGCGCCATGTTCGCAAGAGGTTCTCCAGGAAGTCCAACGGTGCTGCTGGGAAATATCCATTTGATAAGAACAGTGGCTCTGGTGAGGAGGGAGTCCTTCCAGATGGTGATGAGTGTCTCACGCACACATCAGTGTCATCCTCAAGCTCATCAGGGTCACCTTGATCTGTACCCTCCTCCTCCTGATCAGTAGATTCCTCTTCAGGGTCTGATTGACATTCATGACATGTCATACGACACAAAAGCTGGTCCCTATGGCTATTTTCTCATGTGGCTACTCTCCCCGACACACCAAGTGCTATTTCCAAGGAGGAGGCTCATCACGCGGACCTTGCTCTCCTGCTGTCCGCAATTTACCGTAATTTACCGCAATTTTGTGGTTGTTGGCTTTTTGACTAGGCACAGTGAGACCGTTCTTTCTGCAAGGCACTGGGGGCTGCTGTGCATCCTGCTTGCTTGTGATTTGTGTGGCAGGGCACTTTTCTGTTTTTTGCACTCTCAAAATATCATCAACTTCTAGGGACAGTGACTCTGGAAAGGGCAAAGCGCCCGTGAAGTGTGGCAAAGGACAAGGTGGCCCTTTTCCTCATTACAATGGTGATGGGGACTGGCTCTGTTGAGCGATTCTTTTCGTTTTGCAAGTACACTGACACTGACCAAAGGCATGCAATGAGTGACAATGCCAGTCGTGCGGCTTTCATGGCCCATTATAATGGTGTCGTGGAAGGACGATTGGGTTAAATGCTTGTGCTGAAAGCTCTGGTGCAGTGTGCATGCTATGTGCTACAAGCCTCAGAATCCTCCCAACTGGGTGCATAATTGGTCAAAAAAACCTTTTTTCAAAAAATCCTGTTATCGGGCCTCCAACGCAGGAATTGAACCGAAGACATTTTGCGCTCTGGTACCGTGCACAACCAACTCAGGTACTGCATATCTCTGCTCCACTGCCGCTCATGGGTCGCATACAGTCTGGGGAACAAATTTTTTTCTGCAATTTTACCGCAATTTTACCGCAATTTTACGGCAATTTGCCGCGATTGTACCGCAATTTTACGGCAATTTACAGCGATTTTACCGCAATTTTACGGCAATTTATCGCAAATTTTTCAGGCTGGGGGGACTGCAATCCCCCCCCCCCCCCAGCCCTCTCCCTTTTCTTTCACAAGAGCGCCCAGGACCTGAAAAGCCGCCCGCCCTCCCCAATTCTACAGTGTCACTGGCTGTACCCTCCCTCTCAGTGTTATCCCAGTAGCGTGGTGTCCAACGGTCCAACACCGCCAGTGCCACAGAAGTGGGAGTGAACTTGCAGTCTGCACGCAATTTAAGTTGCACGTCATTCCTGTTCCGTTGCCGTCTCCACTAGTCCGCTGAGGGCAGTGCACCCGTGCTCCTCTAAACCTCGTGGCATGCGTGCGCACGGGGCGCAGCCCCTGCTCCCCACACAGCGCCTGGTACCTGTTGTAGGACGCGAGGCACGCCGTTGACCGTGTCAAGGTCAGTTTACCGCCGAACGTAGTGAATGCGGTAGCTGGGGACGTGCCGCAAAGGTGTGTGTGCGTGCGTGTGTGTGCGCGCGCGTTTGCACGTGCGTGGGCGCGTGCGCGTGTGTGCGGTGCGTATGCTGAGGCGTGTGCGGATGTGTACTTGCAATTGTGCGGGCATGCGTGCGTCGGTGCATGCGCATGCGTGCGTGCGTGCGTATGTTCGCGTGCGTGTTCGTGTGCGCATGCGTGTGTATGTGCGTCCATGTGTGCGTGCGTGCGTGCGTGCGTGCGTGCGTGTGTCTCTGGAGGCAAACGCCGGATGGTCTGCCGATCACAGTTCATCAGCTGCGTCACTACTCCCGCCCCGCAGCCCATGCCACGCCCCAAAGACTGCCATTCTCTTGCAGGATCCAACAGCCGCTGGACAACATCAAGATCCTGCTCAGGAATCGCAAGCTGCTCGTTTTACCGGAGGCCGCATCGTTTGAGGTGGTGGAAAAGGTGTGCCGTGCCCTACGGATACGTGTGTGCCCCGGGGGTGTATTGCATATGAGGTCTGCAAAGGGCTGGCAGCAGCCGCTACCGAAGGGGGACTGATACCAAGCGGCTGCCCTCCCCCTCCGGAGTGCACTTGGGAGTGCCCCCAAAAGGGCATCCAGAAAGAGGCTCATCGCTCTTCCCCGCGTCTGGGGCCCTGATGCGGCGGTGGTTGTGTACATCTACGCGCCAAAGGCCTCGGTGCACGTGTTGGGACAGGGCACGTGGGACATTGTTCCAAAAAGGGGGGGGGTGTCGTATGAGCCCCTTTATCAAGAACCCTCCCCCGGGGGTGGGGGATGGGGGTGGGGGCTTTTGTGTCAGTCCATTACGGGGGCAGACGGTCTGTGTGGGACCGACGTGGGGACCCAAAACCAAGACAGAAAATGAAAGGTTTATTTCTGAAATCAGCGCGTCGAAGGGGCGTCAGAATAGTGGTCATGTGCCCCCCCCCCCCCCTTCTCAATGAATTGCCGCAATCAAGGCCCCTGACAGAACAGCCCCTTTTTCAACCCCTCCCCCCCCCCCCCCCCAGAGGGGGGGATGGATGGATGGATGGATGGATGGGTGCGAGAATTCGGGGGGCAACTCCCAGGGACACAGGGCAACAGCTCCGTTCTCTCGCAGTCCCCACCAGCAGCGCTTCTTGGATCTGGGCTTAGCTGTGCCGCGCGGGATTTAGCCTCTGCTGTGATAGAGCTCATGACCCGTCAGCTTTAGGCCCCCCCCCCCCCCCCGGACTGCCAACTCATGGTGGGCAACTTGAAGCACCCAGGGCACCCCCTCTGTGCCGATGGGTACATCAGAGCGATGGGGGAATGGAGGGAGGGAGACATCTACTAATGTACACGCACCCTGTCTGGGTGCCTCACTTGCTCCGCAGCGCCCCAGGCTACTCCCCCGGGCCACTCCCATCGGGGCAACACACTGTGGGTGCTGCAGGGCAAACAGGGCACCTGAGTGCAGAGATGAGAGGGGGAGGGGGCTGGAAGAGGAGAGGATTTGGGCAACTTGGGCGCCGTGTTTTGGGCAACTTGAAGCAGGCGGAGCCCCCTCCGGCTGCCGAAACCCCCTTCTCCGGTCTGTTTGTGATGGCCTGACGCCATTCGGGCCCCGCGCCCACATCACAGCAAGGTCACCGGCCCCAGGGTTTACTTGGGCGTGGACCCCCCCCCCCCCCCGCCTTTTGCGCAGGAATGCCCTTGACTAAGGACTGTGACGCCCCGTCATACCGCCGTTGTTCTGACCACGGTTTTGGCGCTGAAGAATGGGCGGCTGATGACAACGGTCCCCCCCCAACAGAGCCCTCCCTTGCCCCAGGGATGCCTTGGAAGGGGGGGAGGTACCCCCGCCCCTCCAGGGCGCCCCGCCTATGGCCAGCCATCTGTCTCCCTGACAGCAAGTGCCGGCATCAACGGCATTTGTACCCGACAGTAACTGCCCCAACTGCTTTGGCAACCTCCTCCAACCGCCTATCTAACCGCCTCTGGGGCCGCCTTTGATGTCCCGTCCCTTCTGATGCATCCCTCCCCCCCCGCCCCCCCTCCCGCGAGGGACTGTCGGGAACCCGAAGCCACACGCCTATGGGCCGTGCCAACCGCGTGTGGGGCACGACAACATGTTCCCCAATCTTTTGGGATACGGGGTGCACAAAATCATTCTTTGGGGTACGCAGGGTACACAAGAACAATTGTTCGGGGTACACACAAACATAAATACTGATCCTGACATGCAATACAAGGGTACCAGTACCTCCCTGCAGAAGAAAAATGTTGGCTGCCAACTCCGGGAGCAAGAAATGGCCCGGATGGCGCAAAAAAATTTCGGGGGGAAATTTCGGCACCATTCTGAAAAGTGAAATTTCCCCTACCGAAACCCGCCCCCCCCCCCCAAACCCCCGAACCCCCCCACCCCCTCCCGTACAGGGGCGCACCTACCCCACTGACAAACGGACGAGGCAGGCCCTCGCGTGCCCTCTACAGCAACCCCATAGAGACTCCTTCCATGTCTACAGATGTCTGTTTTTCTGGGGGGAGCTGGCCATTGCTGGGGAAGTAACGCCATTTTCGCAACAATAATAGGGGGTGAGAGGGGGCATAGGCTTAGTTTTGTGTATCCGCTGTGTATCCCAAGGACTGTGGTCCCCGCAGCTGTTCCTGAGGCACCAAAATTTTGGGGTTCGGAGATTTCCCCCACCCAAATCTCTTCCCCCCTCCGTAGAATGAGATCGCAGCCGTAGACCCCGTGGACCTACGGAATGGGCCGGGGGAAGCGCTTCCGGAGCCGCCCCAGGTCCCCCAGCCAAGGGCAGGGCCCCATCACATGTGCTTCGTTTGCAGGGGGACGACGCGGGTAACAAAACCGGGGTGATGGTCCGCGTGATTTCCCCGAGGCCTACGCGACTTCAAGGTCCGTACTGTGCCTCGTGGGGGCTGCTCTGCGCACTGGTGGTGCTCGTCGCATGTCGTGCCTGAGGAGGGCGCTGGTACCCCCCTTTTGTCCGAACACAGACTTGTCCAAACACGGCGACCCCGTGTTTCCGCACATTTGGGTCTTTTTTGGAACCATCGTTTTTGTGGTGCCAATCCAATAGAGAATGTGATTTGTAGCTTTGTGCAGGCCGCCGGAGGGGTCCATGTGGGTGTCAAAGTGTAGGTGTAGCTGTGATTTACATGTGCCCTTGTGTTGTGGGGTGTTCGCTGGTGTATTGGACACTGTTTGGTAGTCATGAGGGGGTAGGGGTGGCTTATGCCTGCCACACGTGTGTTCCGTGGTACGTGCCGCGCGGCAACACGGGCCTGTCCAAACACGGCGACCCCGTGTTTCCGCACTTTTGCCCCCTTGAACCAGAGCCTGGCCCGTGTTCGGACAAGGGGGACGACGCAGCACAACGGGTTGGGTTTCCCTCTGCTCCTTGGCCCAGGGCTCACTGGGAGCACCTCCGGCGGCGTTGCGGGCCGGCCACGATACACCCGAGCCCCGCCTTCGGGGCGTCGGCCGTGGGTCCCTGGGCACATACCCTCGTCATCAGCATCGTCATCAGATCCCTCTCAAAGGGTCTGATCGGCCTCGATGACATGTTGTTTGACGCAGTTGATCTCTATGGCCATGTTTCTCTTGTGGCTGCCCTGCCCCTACACTGAGAGCGCCCGGTGCCAAGCGGGGGGTTTTGGGGCTTGCGGCTTCCTCCCGGTCCGAAGAGGTCGTCTGAAACACGGATTGGCCTCTTTCGGGGAGACCGGCGCGCGGCGCACGTCACTCAGCCGGTGCCCCGACGCGGGGCCGGCCGGGGTACACGCGTTCCCGCGTGCCGCGCTGGTGCAAGGGCCAGCCGACGTGCCGACAGGCGTGCGTGCGGTGCGGCGGTCCCCTACGTGTCTTGAGGAGGTCTGTGTAAGACGCGGGTAGCGTCGCTGCTGCGGGGGGTTTCCAAGGGCCGGGCACCAGACACCCGCCGTCCCCCGTCCTGCAACGTCTCCGGTTTAAAGGGAGAAAGCAGCACCGAGACACGCAAGGCGTGGGCCGTGGCAGGGCCCTGTCGAGGGGCTCTTGCGGCAGAGCCTATCGACGAAGGACCGTCCGGATGGTTGCGGGTCGTGACGTCGCCTGCTCGTCACGTGGCGTTCCGATAGTGTTGGCTCATTCCGTCCTCCGCATTATATCCGGTTGTCATTAGTACTCATTACATGGCACTGCATTAGTGTTGTCGTCTTGTGCTCTTCTTGTTGTGTCCCGTTGCATCGTATCCCGCCATCCGATTGTGTTGTGTCGACCGTGTCACATGGGGCGACTCAACTTCTCCACTGGCCCTGTGTGCTGCCTTCGTGCGCCACACACACGTTGGGGGATGCTTCGACTCTGGGTGTTGCTTTGCCTCTTCATGTCGCATCTACATCCCCCGCATCCCCTGCCTAGGAATGCATTGGAAGGGGGGAGCCCCCCCCCCCCCTCCTCCAGGGCGCCCAGCCTCTGCCCAGCCACTGTCTCCCTGACGCCAAGTGCCAGCTTCAATGGCATTTGCAACCGACAGTAACCGCCCCCCAACCGCTTCGGCAACCTCCTCCAGCCGCCTGTTTCTGCGGCCGCCTCTGAGGCCCCTTCGCTTCCAATGCATCGCTGCCCCTGCCCTTGCCTTTCCCTCACCACAGGGTCCGTCCAACAGTCCTCGGACTCCACGTTATCCCGCGGGCTCTTGCCCCTGAAGGCGTTGCTTGCACCGACGGAGCCTCCAGTCACGCAGTTCGCGCTGTTTGGGCAGGTCGGCGTTGCCCTCGCACGAGCATTGGCGGTGAAGTGGTATTTCGGTAACAACGTCAGCCCAGCCTAACGCTAGCACTAGCCTCCGCTCACCCCAACCTCCGCTGGAGCACGGCAGCGAAGGGGGAGTGCAGAGAGGCGCCGTTTTGCATGTGAAACACCTGCAAAGCTCCCAAGTCTCCGGATGCCCAGAGACTCACGGAGATGCGCTGATGTCCCCCATTTCCCCGTCCGGAGACTCTAGAGGCCAGAATTGCACAAGGGACGCTGAAGGCGAGCTGCTGAGCCGCCGGAAAAGCGGGGGAAATGGGGGTCGGAAGAATAGGAAAGGTGCCCCCCCCCCCCAGTTTTGGAAGATGGTGCCAAACAAGGGGCTGTGCCACAGGCCGAAG
>CAXIWF010002145.1:0-13626 GCA_964036045.1 Eutreptiella sp. 'Long Island Sound 2002' | reverse complement strand
GACGGAGGATCGGCGGCGGGCACTCATGGGCCTCATGCGTGTACTGCGCGCCCCCTCGGCCCCTGACTCCCCCGCACCTGGGCCGCCGAACCCATGCGAGTGCACCGCAGACATCGTTTCCAGGGACGGTATCTGAAAGACACAACGAACCAGCAAGGGAAAAGGAGGGAATAAATGTAGGAGTTTAGGCATAGGAGACGGGACGTGCGTAAAAGATGCGCTGTGAGAAGTGCGAGAAGTTCAGTAGTGCTGCGAGAACATAATGAGATCTTACTGAGTGCGCATCGAGCAAGCTGCTGGCGATGGCCGGGTTGAGAGCTGCCGGGCCTCCAAATTGTCTAGGGTGTGCATTTCTGTCTCCGCGTGGGAGATCGTGGTCTGTCGCAGTGCCGAAGCCCTCCAATTCCCCAACACCGCTGTAGCTTAGCTTCTCCTGCTCATCAAGCGCCTGTATGGCCTTGCGGATCAAATCTTGCCGGTCTTTGTCCTTTGCTGTGGACAACAATCGAGAAAGCTCTTCAATGTTGTGATACATTATCAGCCACAAAAACAGAATGAAAATAAGTTTGAGTGCGTGAGATACTGGGTAAGTTGCTATAAATACAATAGAATAATGATCTGAAGTGCTTCAACTAATACAGCAGTGGATTCTGTGATTATTGTTCTGGCCAATAGCACGGAATCAAGGGCAAAAATTGTTGACCAATAAAAACTGAACTATTGGCGAGTTAGTATTACCTCGCCGCTGCAGTTCTTCTTCTGTGTCCCCCTGAAGCCCTTGCATGCTATAGTATAGATAGTGCGCTGGCTGATATGGAAACACAACGGCGATTTGTAAGCTTAATCAGGTGCGAAATTGATATATTGGTATTCTTGGTAAAGTTATCTCTATTAGGTTCGTTCTTGTGCGGTCAGACCTAGCTGGTAATTTAAATAATGAAAGTCGGTTGTTTAACTGATAAACCTGTAATCTATCTTAGAAATATACTTCTTGAATGCACACTCCCCACACTGAGTAGGTTCCATACCCAGTAATGGGAGCTGTATCAAGCTGGCTGTAAGTCAGCAGCAGTCACCAGGAATTACCCGGCTGCATACTCTCTGCTATGCTTTTCTCTTGGAAAGGTATGTGCTATTTTATACTCTCGTGGTCCAAATGCATGCAGAGGGAGTAAGTATCAGCAGAATCTTAAAATGCTCGGGATACTTGCTATCGTCGCAGCGATTCTAGCATTCTGGTTCTTTTACATTTACCGACAAGCTTGGAGGGTGTTGTTAAATTTTAGTTTTTGAGCGTTTCAAAGTGTACTGTACTCTACTTGTTAGAAACGACCCCTTTTCCCTATTTTTATAATTGTTCGAAGCTACGGACGTGCATCGGTGCTGGAAAAAGTTTTCCGAGTAAATTTACGGGTGAATTGTTTTGCAAAGATGTGTAAAGTTTACTTTACGATAAGAGCATCATTCACCGGCACGGTAGTACAAGCTATCTCCCAACCTATAGCGTTGATTTTCTCTTCTACTCCAGTGGTTGTTGGGCCACTTCTGACATGATTTGTGCGCTGATTTTTTTTGCGTGTGGAGTACTGCTGCAGGTCTCGTCTTTCGCACCACTCCGCACAAATGCGTATCTTAGACAAACAAGCAATCAGCTAACAATGCAGGCCAATGGACTTAAAATAGATATGAGAGATAAAACCGTCTTTGTCGCCGGCGTTGCTGACTCTTCGGGCTATGGTTGGGCTATAGCTAAGGCTTGCGCGGAGGCTGGCGCCACGATCCTACTGGGAACTTGGCCGCCTGTTCTGCCCATATTTCTGATGGGCTTAGAACGCGGGCAATTCGACGAGAACAAAATGCTGAGTGATGGATCAAAGATGCATATTTCAAAGGTTTTGACCTACCAATCATATCGATCCTTTTCTCTGTACCATCTGACATCTATCGAGAGCCCTAACTTCATTATATTATTTATACAACTCACTGTATGAATACTCACACTACAAGATATATCCACTAGATGCAGTGTTCGACGACGCGGAGTCAGTCCCAGAGGAGGTGGCGAAGAGCAAGCGTTATCGCTCTTTGAGCGGCTACTCTATCCAGGAGGTGGCCGACCAGGTGCGCTCGGACTTCCCAGAGGGCGTGGACTACCTGGTGCACTCCCTTGCCAACGGCCCAGAGGTTACTAAGCCGCTGCTGGAGACTTCGCGCAAGGGGTACCTGGCTGCCAGCTCCTCCTCCGCCTATTCGCTCGTCAGTATGGTCGCTCGCTTCGGGCCCCTCATGAAGCCAGGTCTGTCACTATATGCCGCTCTGCTCAACGCTGTTGTATACTATTTGATACTGCATACTGTGTGTCATTTTATGCCACTCTGTGACAGTATCACTGCACCTTACGCCTTGCCCTGTCCTGTGTTGGTCTCTGGTTGTTGATACAATTAATTGCGCCGATCTATTGAATGCGCTGTGCCTATCACTGATACAGGAGGCTCGGTGTTATCCCTGACGTATGTGGCATCGGAGCGTGTGATTCCTGGGTACGGCGGAGGTATGAGTTCTGCTAAAGCTGCGCTGGAGAGTGACACGCGCACCCTGGCCTTCGAGGCGGGTCGCAAGCACGGCATCCGTGTTAACACCATCTCGGCCGGGCCCCTGGCCTCACGTGCAGCCAAAGCCATCGGTGGCGCAGGCAAGCCGAAGACCTTCATCGACTACGCCATCGACTACAGCAAGACAAATGCTCCTCTAGCCCAGGACCTATACTCGGATGACGTCGGGGCAACTGCAGCCTTCCTGTTGTCTCCACTGGCCCGCGCTATAACAGGGGTGACTCTATATGTTGACAACGGGCTCAATGCTATGGGCATGGCGCTAGACAGCGAAGCCATGAAGGGTTCCAACGAGGAATGACAGTTGTCATGATGAGTTGTACAGGGGTGATTCTATATGTTGACAACGGGCTCAATGCTATGGGCATGGCGCTCGACAGCGAAACCATGAAGGGTGCCAACGAGGAGCGACAGTTGTCATGATGAGCTAAAGAATACAAAACGGAAGAACAGGAAAGGAAAAGAACTGCGCGGTATAATTTACTAAAATCTGCTGCTTATACTTTGCAAGCCTATAATAAAAAGGGTGGTTGAGACTACATTTTGCATCGCAATAATTGCCATGCTGTGCTGGCGTTGCCTCTATTATATTTCGATATTTGTGTCTCCTTTATCGCCACCCCTGCATTTAATCATATTTGTAGGGCTGGGGGCCGGCCGGTCAATATTTTCAAATTTCCGGCCTGGTCGGTTGGCGAAGAATTGAACCAGCCCCCAGCCCTAGATATTTGTAACTCAAATGCCCAGATACAGTATGAACTGTTTTAAACTCTGCGAAACCATCACGACGTTTTAATACTCTTAAGCAAGATGTAGCAGGCCTGCTCTGACTTGAATAAATCTCGGCAAAAAATGCAATAGGCAGTGCAGAGCGAGATGAGTTAAGATGAGAGGCATTACGACTTGTAGCTCGAATAATTTAGTGCTGCTTAGCCTAAGAAAGGACTTGCTACGACTCGTATTGTGCTATCATTATAGGGATAGTCTAGGCCTCATTCAGAGCTGCCACACCAGGCAGTACCTTGCCCTCCAGCAGCTCAAGAGAGGCGCCGCCGCCTGTGGAGATGTGCGACATCTTCTCCCCCAGACCAGCCTTCTCCACCGCCGCCACCGAGTCGCCTCCGCCGATAATGGTGATGCAGCCCTTGTTTGTCAACTCTGCAAGAGTTGTGGCGATCGCGTTCGTGCCCTTCGCAAAAGCATCGAACTCAAACACCCCCATAGGGCCGTTCCAGATCACCGTCTGGCAGTCCGCCAGACCAGCTTGGATATCAGCGATAGACTTGGGTCCGATATCCAGCCCCATCCACCCGGCAGGGATTGCATTTACATCCACGACCTGTGTCGCTGCATCGGGAGCGAACTTGTCCGCAACAACCACGTCTGTCGCCAGGAAAAGCTTCACACCCTTCTCCGCAGCGATCTTCTCAAGCTTCGTTGCGAGCTCTAGCTGATCGTCTTCAACCAGGGAGCTACCCACGTCAATCCCACGAGCCTTAAGGAAAGTGAAAACCATACCACCGCCAAGCACCAGCTTGTCCACCTTGGCAAGCATCGACTCGATGACGGAGATCTTGGAAGACACCTTGGAGCCACCAACGATGGCTGCGAAAGGTCGCTTGGGTGCCTCTACTGCACCCTGGAGGTAGTCCAGCTCCTTCTGGAGCAGGAAGCCCGCTACGGAGGGGGAGAGGAACTTCGCGACCCCCTCAGTGGATCCGTGTGCGCGATGTGCTGTGCCGAACGCGTCGTTTACATACACGTCTGCGTTTGCTGCGAGCTTCTCCGCAAAGGACGGCTCGTTCTTTTCCTCCTCAGGGTAGAAACGTACGTTCTCTAGCAAGCACACGTCACCATCCTTCATTTCAGATACGTGGGAGGCCACTGCATCCCCGATGCAATCTGTCACTAGTGGCACGTCCTGTCCCAGGAGCTCGGCAAGGCGGGGAGCCACCGGTGCCAGAGAGAACTTGGACTCGGGGCCATTCTTGGGCCTGCCCAAGTGGGAGGAGAGCATAACCTTAGCACCCTTGTCCTTCAAGTACTTAATGGTTGGGATGGCGCCTCGGATGCGAGTATCATCGGTAATGGTACCTTCCTTCAGAGGGACGTTAAAATCAGCGCGGACGAAAACTCTGTGAAATCACGGACAATTATGCAGCGCGGCAACGTAAGCAAATTTTTCGTTCGTTTGGCACACAATATCGCATATATTAGGCAAGTTTATGCATGCCAATCAACTCACCTCTTGCCCTTGAGATCTCCCTCGCCGAGGTCTCCTACAGACTTCTTGGCCATCTCCAGCACACGCGACATAGCGCGCAGCGAGCCTGTACACGAGCACAAATTTAATACACCCACATATTTATATCAATTATCAAACAAAGGATGATCAATTTATCATGTCTATCCGTTAAAACCATTTGGTGAGGGTGCAGTGGTGGGTTGTGCTTGCCAGGTGGAATATCTGTGCCCGGCACTTACCGAATCTGAGGCTCTGAAAGGCATCCACCCCTGCCAGCAGGGCAAAAAGTGTGATCAGTTTAAGCATCATCATTGAATTGTGGCTTCTATCACAATAATTTCTAGATGACGGGGGGGGGGGGGGGCCAATGTGTAAAAATATGCAGGATACAACAGCCGCTGTGGTATCCTGCATATTTTTACACATTGGCCCCCCTCATCTGCGGCAGATGTTGCATGGTCTGATGTTGCTGTGACGTTGATGGTCAATGGTTGATATCAACATAAAAAAGGTTTTGTATGATTTGAATATATGTTTTAAAGGTCTTTGGAGTTTTATTCCATGCCAGAAATGACGTCACATGAAAGGAACTCCCCTTGAAGGCATTCCAAAATAGAATGCTTTAATTGTTTAGTTTGTTCCTTAAGCGAATATACATGTAAGAGCCAATTTAATATTGCATTGTGTTTTTTAAATTCTGGTCATAAATAATTTTTTTTGAAATTTTTCATCTTCCGGACAATTGTCAAGCAAAACATTACTTTATATACAAATATTATACATAATTATTCAATTTGAATCCATATATAAGTTTGGTTTTTATTTTATATGAACGTTGTCCAAAATATTTTGATGTCATCACCACCATGCCGAAAGATTGTGATGGCTCGAAAATGGCAAAAATAACAAAGCATTTTTTCAAAACTTAATTCTTAACACTTGACGTCTTAACGAAGGCGTTGAATGCAATGCATCTCTCGACGGCATTAAGGTACTAATCTGGTGGATATAAGTGTAGTTATAACGAGTGATTGGCTGATTTTGCCGCGGGTTTCTCGTATGAAGTTGCATTATTCCTCAGCCTTCTGATAAAAACATGTCGATTACCACAGTAGCTTTAGTATTTTTGTTGCTGATGCAAACGCTTTATGCCAACGATTTTGCACCGCGTTATTCCACGAGGCTTTATGGTGATGAGCCATTGCACAACCGCCTGCAACGCCCTAATAATAAATTGCAAGCCACGAGTAAAGCCCGGGAGCAGGCAAAGGCTGGACTGGAAGAATATTCGATTTATTCATTTGAGGAATCATTATCATCGCCCATAGGAGCTGTTTCATCTCAATCATCTCGGAGTACAGTGCGTAGTGGTGGCTCGGAGGTTCAGCGTGAAAAGGAGCTGCTATATGAAGCCTACAACCTGCTACACACACTGGCACAGGATTTTCAGAAACCTTTCGATGCCCCTGCTGTTATCGTAGTAGGACACCAGACTAGCGGTAAAAGTGCACTTATCGAAGCTTTGATGGGTTTCCAGTTTAATCAGGTGAGTTCTTATGGTCTTTAAGGTCTTGGTAGATAGTCGAGTCAAGTCTTTGCGTGGTCACTGGCAGTAAACGTGGCCGCTATATGGCGCAACATATGCCCTTGAAGAATAGTGATGGCCCGGCCACCTTGTTTCCTTGTGATGGCTGTATTTTGTTTTTCTAGATTGCCCAACATTAAAATATATGGTGGTTGTTCTGTTATGATCTGACGTGTGCGGGTGCGCACCTGGCCGGGACCTTGTTTGCCCTGTTGTGTGTAGGTGGGCGGCGGAACGAAGACGAGGCGACCGGTGGCGCTGCGCATGCAGTACAATCCCAACTGCATCGCCCCAGTCTGCTTCCTCACGACTGAAAGCGGCAAGGAGGAGCAGCGCTCACTCGCGGACATCCAGGTAACTACTGCAAGCGTGCTGTGTGTGCGGTGCGGGGGGGCAGTAATAGCAGCTAGCTATGCCAGGAAGTTGCTGATGCAACTACTACAGACTTGCACTCCCCATCTATATTCCATGCTTCCCTTTAATTGGCAAAACATTTTTCTAACTAGCAAGTATCCACTGGTCTGCTACTGTAAACTGCACTACTTCGATATTGTTTCACAAACTCTAATTGGGCTGGGTGGGTATGGTGTCTGTATCGGGCGTGTTGTTTGGGGGTTGGTTGGTGGGTGTGGTTGGACTTGGGATACAACCGGACGGCAGGCGTACATCGAGGCAGAGAATCGACGACTGGAGCGTGACCCTACTCGCTCCTTCGACCCGCGCGAGATCAACGTGCGCATGGAGTACAGATACTGTCCCAACATGATCGTGATCGACACGCCGGGAATGATCCACCCGCCCAAGGGCAGACAGCTCACTCCGCAGCAGCGCGCCCTCGCACACGCCTCGCGCGAGGCTGAGAGCCTAGTGCTGGACAAGATCCGCTGCCAGGACTACATCATCCTCTGCGTGGAGGATACGACCGACTGGAAGCACGCCACCACGCGCAATGTGGTCATGCAGGCGGATCCGCAGCTGCTGCGCACTGTGCTGGTCACGACCAAGCTGGACACCAAGCTGCCGCAGTTCTCGGAGGCGGAGGACCTGGATGACTTCCTGCGTGCGCCTCTCGTGCAACGCCTCTTCTCGCAGCTGCTGGGCGGGCCGTTCTTCACCTCCGTACCTGCGGGCCGTGTCGGTCTAGGTCGGGAGTTCGATAGCAACATGGCATTCGTGCGCGCGCTGCGGGAGACGGAGCGGGGTGATCGTGCCCTCGCCGCCAGCCGCCTGGGCCCACAGCGCGCCAAGGCCTGTCTGCCGCGCGTGGGTGTGTCTCGACTGCGCAGCTTCCTAGAGACGCGAGTAGAGGACTGCTACCGCCGTAATGTGGCCAAGATCGTGCCGCTGCTGCAGTCGGAGCTGCGCCACGCCGAATCCCGCCTCCAGCTGGTGGAGAAGGAGCTGCAGGGTCTGTCCGTGGAGCACCTGCGCTTGATGGCCAACAGCTACCGCGAGGCCTTCTCCAAGCAGCTGGACAACGCCATCCAGGGCACGGTGCGGGCATCTCCAGAGGAGTGGGGCGAGACGCTAGACGCCGAGGCGGTGCGCAGCGGCTCGTTCCTGCAGCCGGGGCAGACGCAACTGTCGGAGAGCTGGCAACGAGTGCTGGACCTGGAAGTGGGCAATGCGGACCACAAGCTCTTCGGCGGCGCGCAGTACCACCGTGCTATCCGGGAGTTCACGCTAGCAGTGCGGCACATGCCTACGCCCGTTGTGTCCGAAGACGAGATCGCCAATGCCGCTGGGATGGGCGACCGCCACAACGGTGTGAACTTCATGCGCGCCGCCTGCGTGATCGCCATGGAGAAGGCGCAGATGAGCTTCGAGCCCATGCTCGAGGCCCTGCGCTGCCGCCTGGAGCACGTGATGAAGCGCCTCTACCCGGTCGTGATGGAGCTCGTCGAGAAGAATGCGCACTACTACCATGCCTCCTCCCTGCTGGGCGGCAGCGCTGGGGCTGGGGCGGAGGCCGACGCCGCCGCAGCGGCTGCTCTGGATGCGCACAGTGCGCCCTTCCAGCAGGTGATGCGAAGCATCTACGACAAGTTCGTGGAGCAGCAGATGGAGCTATGTCTGCGCAAGTGCCGCGACGACCTGCACGGCATGACGCGCTTCGTGACGTGGGACGTGGAGGACAAGGGTGGCTCCTCAGCGCTGTACCGCATGCTGCCCACGCCGCAGAAGATGGTCGAGATATACAACGTCGCCGTCGATAAGCAACATCAGCACCGCCAGTATCCGCAGGAGGATGAGCAGTATCAGCAGCTGCACGATGGGTACGGAGAGGTGACTCTGGATCACGATTACGCTGAAGACGGCGGCGCTGGTGCAGGCGAGCGAGGGCAGCGGGGCGGGGACCCCGTGTCTACACAAGTGCTCGATGACTGGAACAGAGCCAATGGCAAGGGCGGGAAAAGGAGCGCTGAGGGCAGCGGCAAGAGCAGCGCCTCCAACCCTTCCAAGCAGCGCAGAGGGCGTCGGTTCTGGGGCTTGGGCGGCTCCAACTCGGACTCGGAGGCAGCAGCGCCCACAGAGGAAGAAAAGGAGCCACGCCACAAAGCCAACACTGGCCGTCTTCAGCCACAACAGAATATGCAGCAGGAACAGGAGCTGGCGTTATCTCCGTCAAAAGGCGCTGCCGAAGAAGATGCCGAGGTGGGTTGGTGGGTTGATCGATTATGGATGTGCCTGGCCCAGCTGTCCCTCTTTATCCCCCATCCGTCCTATTCCGCCCTTTGTTGTTGGCATATATTGTGTTTCCTTTATCTTACCGTTTCTTGCTGTCTCTACTCGTATTCTGTGTCGCTCTGTGTTTTTGACTTTCATCCTTCTCTGCCTCTCTCTCTATTCTCTCTCCAATGCCTGCCTGGCAGCTAAGCGACTACTACCGCGTGATGCAGCTGACCGAGGAGATGTTGCAGGGCACCAGTGCCTCCCGCACCTCCGCACTCGTCACCTCGCTCGTGCACTTCATAGTCAGGTAAGGCGTCAGTGAGGGGCTGGGCTGTTAGGGTTGCTTATGTGAAGGCAGGAAGGCGGGCTTGCTTAAGACCAACATCATCGATGCTAGATATGTTGTGGATTTATGCGACTTAATATAGCACACAACTACTTCCCTCTTACCTCTGGTGACTTAATTACTATCTCTCCCTCTCCCTCTCCCTCTCCCTCTCCCTCCCTCCCTCCCTCTGTCCCTCTGTCCCTCTCTCACGTTCATAAACTCTTCCTGGCCTTATCCTGCTCTTCCTGCCTGGCGTGCAGTTCGTGGCGCAACCACTTCGCGCGGTCGACGGCGATGAAGTTCAACTGCTTCTTTCTCATGCCCTTCATGGACGACTTCCCTGTTTACCTGGTAAGTCTGGTGCGCACTTGGCATGCGAGCCGGATCGAAGGATTATATGACCCTTTGGGGCTGTTGACCACCCTTCGGTTAACGCTCTCCCACCCTTCTCGAATTGAACCCCCTTCGCTCGTAGTTCAACTCCCTTTCCTTTCTCATTCCTCTCTATCTTGTCACTGCACGCTCACTGCCTGTACACCTCTTTACAGCGCAACGAGCTGGACCGTGTGTACGAGTCTGGCGTTGGCGAGATGTTCGACATCGCGGAGACCCGGCGCGCGCTGCAGGCCAAGCGGGCCGAGCTGTTGGCCGAGTGCGCCGCCAACAGCAAGCTGCAGCGCAGATTCGACTCCATCGCCGCACAGCTGCAGGGCGCCACCACCGCTGGGGCATCCACTGCATCTGTCGCTAGCTCTTCGTCAAATGGTAAGCGCAACAAGCAGCAGTCTGCGCAGTCCAGAGCCTCGGGTAGGACAGCTGCGACGGCCAACCTCGGCGAGATCGGCGGCAGACCCTATAATAGTCCGAAAGCGGCAGCAAGGAGCAATGGGGCATACCGGGATTTCGAAAGCGATGGTGCTGCTACTTCCGCAGCGGTGCTAGATCGGACAGCAGTCGGTGTAGACGCAGAGGGGGGAGTTGAAGGAGACGAAGACGGAGAAGACTCTTGGGACGATTTGCTGGAGTTGTTTAGGCCTGGCAGAGGCAGCGGCGGAGATGCTGTGTAATTGCACTCGCTGTATGATAGCACCCAGTCTCCTGCTGTTCGGACAAGAGCAATGCCATTACTACACCGCGCTCCAACCCGAACTATGTATTGTATTTAGATATTATTCCTGAACCGTTTGGGGGTATCGTTTTTTCCTTCGTTGGAGAAACCTATCATAGAAGTTTCTGTACGTATTGACTGTTGTCAAATTTCCCCATTCGAGACTGTATTATAATTTATAGTTATGTCAGTGAGCGTAAGATCTATACGGCACCCCCTTGCTGTCGTTGTTATTTTAGATCAGAAATATAAGCGCCTTATCACTATATCCAACAGCAACTCGACAGCTTGATTTCAGAATTTTGGTATTTCTTATCGTAGACAAGGCGTATTATAGCGTACATGATTTACAATGTAGAGTGCAAGTATGTATATCTTACTTCCCTTCTAATGAAACTTAAATTATGCCATGATTTCATGGAATCTCAATCTTTCACTCACTGATAAACCCAAACCAACCAGCCACAGCTGCTGCGGAGTGTTGGAAACTGACTCATCAGGCGTGTGGCAGTGGCTGCAGCAAGTCGAAGCAGCCCGTGCCCACCTTCGCGACGCTGCCGAGCACGATGCGCGCGCTGGGGGACTCGAGGCTGTCGCGCAGTCCCTCCTGCGCCGCGCGTGAGAGGAAGGTGCACGTGCTCTCGAAGCTCATCTGCTGGAAGGGAGAGGCGCTCTGCAGCATGCCCGCGCGGTTCAGAGGCGTGAAAGAGCCTCCGCGAGTCATGAAGTCCGCGATCAGACTCAGATGCCGGCGTCCACGCTGATACCATAGACCCCAAACACCGCCTTGATCTCAGATACTATGCTCTGGCGCGCCGCCTCCACGCCGTAGGTGCGCAGGATCGCGTGGATGTCGTTGCTCGTGATCGCGTTGAGGCGCACCGTGCCCTCGGGCAGGGCCCACAGCGCTTCAAAGTTCACACCGGCAGTCTGCACGCCCTGCACATTGTCCTCCTCCACGGCGTACGCGGCGGTGATGTCCTTCGTGGCGCGCACCATGGTGAGTGCTGCCGCCTTCTCCACCAACTGCGCCATCAACAGGCGCCTCGCCTTGGAGTGGAAGGCCAGCTCCAGCTCCACCCAGCCCTCTTCGTCCGGGTCCTCTGAGTGGGCGAAGGACTCGCGGTGGAAAGAGGTCACGTGCCGAGGGTCCACCCAGCTCCCGCTCGCTTGAGACACAGCCTTTGCAGGAGCCGCACGGCTTGAAGAGGCCGCGGTAGAGGTAGAGGCCGCCTTTCCAATTTGGCCCGTCCGCTTTCCAGCGGGCACTTTAGCTCCCGAAGCGATTGAGGCCACGTCGAGGTCAGTGTCTTCGTCATAGTGATCAGTCTCGCCCATGTCGGGTCGGTGTCTATGGCAGACCGAGTTCCGGTCCCATCGTCGTCATCCTCATCATCGTCGTCATCGTCGTCTGCGTAACCGAGCGTCTCCTTGCCCGTGCCAGACAGCTTCAGGTTGCCCATATCGTCTGCGCCCTCCCCGCGCGCATCCTCGTCGTCGTCACTCTCGTCTTCATCGCTGCAGTCCGCAGCAGCCCGCCGAGTCGCACCTCTATTACTCTTTCCTGTGCCCCCACCCCCGCCACCGCTGCTCCCTGCCAGCTCTTCCGGATCCACGTCCTCTGAAAGCACATCGCGCACCCGCCGCCCAGTCATCCTTCCCGTCGCACCAGCCTCGTCCGCACCGCTCTCCCCTTCATCATTATCGTCATCATCCAGAGTGGCGAGGCTGGAGGAGCGGCTGGCTCTGGAGCCAGGCACATCGGGGCCTGCATTGCGCGCGCCAGTGATCTCGCTTAAGCCTGGCCGCTGCTGCTGTTGCTGCTTCTTGCTGGGCCTACCACGGAGACCACCAACACCCCCTGACGCACTTTCTCCGGCGCGCCGCTGCTCCAGTTTGATGAAGGCGTCTAGCTTGCCCGCCATGATCTCCTTCACGGCGCCCACCACCGCCTCGAAACGCACGCCGAACGCAGCCTCGATGGTGCGCGGCTTCTCGAAGCACAAGCGCACGCGGTAGATGCGTTGCCAGCGGGCGGAGGCGGCGTCTGCGGGGCAGCGTAAGAACTCCAGCACCTCCACGCCGCCTTGATGGCTCAGCAGCTGCGAAAGGGAAAGGCGCGACAGCTTACGCGCCAGGGCCCGCGCCTTGGCTGCTGCTGCGGCCTTGCCGGCGACGGTGGAGAGGCTGGAGGAGCGTGTGAGCACGGGCGCGAACATGGTGGGGGTCTTGAGGTTGCGCGACGCTGTCATGATTATCTCACGCAACCGGGGGATGCCCAGTGTCACGTTGGCGCCACCGTGCCCCGCCAGGTGGAAGGTGTTGAGCGTCATTTGCGTGGAGGGCTCTCCCACACCCTGTGCCGCGACGCAGCCCACAGCCTCTCCCGGACAGGCCAGTGGAGCGCATGTACTTCACCCACAGCAGCAGCTCCAGCGACTCTGCCGTGACGCTGCGATCCGAGCCCTCCTCCGTGATGACGCCCTCAGCACGCGCTGCAGGGCTGGATGTGTAGCTGCGCAGAGCGTCCTGGATCTTCTCGCTGCAGGCACCCACGCAGCGGTCCAGCGCCAGCACGCTCATAGCTGGGTCCGGCACCCGGGGCGCACCAGGTGCAGCGCAGCCTGCCCACCAGCCACACTGCCCTTATCCACATTCAGCCCTCCAGCACCAGCTTTTCGCGTGAAGAGCACCAGTGCAGGCACTTTCTTCGCCACTGCGCCGTCGGACGCATACTGCAGGTCGAAGCAGGGAGGAGCGCTCCGGGTGTCGTCCTTCTCTCCGCCATGGCCGTGACCCCTTCGCACCTTCATCACCACTGCCACGTGCCAGTGCGTGTCTACGTGCCGCGGCTCCAGTCGAGGGCGTCATGTCTCTTGCGCCGGGCCAGCACCACCGAGCCCTTGGCCATGTGCGAGATGTCGTGCCTGCCTTGGCTGAGGTCCACTAGTCGTCGCGCAGACTCCACGCGCTGGTGATGCGCCTGCGCCGAGCTCATCTCTAGCCCCTGCGAGAAGAAGTTTTCGTGCAAGGAGTGCTTGTAGACCAGCGCCTGGTGTTGCGCGCCAGGAAGCG